>SNVD02011300.1:0-55693 GCA_013180625.2 Boswellia sacra | reverse complement strand
ACATTTTTGTGCATCTAAGCACCAATTTGACAAACTTGATATGGTGAAAAGCCCTTCTTTTCAACAATCTGACTCTATTCTTAGTCCAAGTTTCAACAAGCTTTTCTGTAGGCCATAGCACATGCTGATAATTTTTAAGAAAAGGAAAAGGAAATTTGGAATCTTATACCATTAAATTATGACTTCTTGCTTTTTTCTTCTTTTTTAATACATTTTTAGAGGTCAGTTGGAGTTTTAGATTCTCTTAGTGTAGCTTTTCTGTGGGCTATTTGCTGTGGAAAGTAAAGAATGGAACAACTTTATATTAATTAATTAACTACACATTAAATTAATTAAAGTGTGGAGTAAAGGAAGTTACAATCAATGCATATGCAAGCACATTTGCCTAGTCATAAGTGGCGCCATTAGTCATTTGTAGACAAAGAAAAAATTGTACCTCTCAATGAATCTACTTTCCTTAATTATTGTTTAAGTTTTTGTTCTGTTTCAAAGGTTTTTCCATATTATAATGAATATAATACAAAGTAGTGGTTTGTATTTGGATTAAAATTTACCAAGAAAAATAATATAGAGTTTTGGGTTGGGTCCAATAATAATGACTGAAAGCAAGTAGACATGAGACACCAACCCAGATTTACAGCAAGTGTCTTTTGATTTGGGTCCCAAATAAAGGCACCCTTTGATCTTTTGTTATTGGAGGATTGCAAGAAATTGATTTAATTCCTAAATTCATTTCCTTTTCCTAATTGAGTTGCCTGGCATTTAGTCCTTGGTGGGATCCATTGAGGACTGTAACTATGTAACAATGTAGTATGTAGGGAAAAAAATTAAAAAAAGATAGAAGCTTGCTGGACATGGAAATCAGATAAATAAAGTAGGAAAGTGACTTAGGATGTAAATTGCCAATAATTAATTTTAATATGGCCCTTAAATTTGTTATGACTATGATTACCAAATTGCACTGTTTTGCTAGATAGTATTATAATCTTGTTGAACAAATACCTCAATCATCTCATCTCATTAAAGAGTTGTCAATGAGTATATTATAATTTAGAGTAGTATAAGCTTGTAAATTACATTGGTGACTAGAACCAGAAAGACTTAAGAAGTTGGTGGTCGGTATCAATTGCACAGTTTATCTTTTGCAATTAAGCATATGAAACTCTGGTTTGATTCCAAATGCAAAATGATGCTTGCAAATGCACTTTGATATTTGTAGCTTGTTTTCATTCCAATCTCAACTCTTGGGTTGTGTTTTACTTGGCCCTATATATAATAAGTGGTTAAGGCAGTGGATATGATGATTCATGTGGCAGCTTCACCAGTTTTAGTGGCTAATTTCTTTGTACTTGATTTTATGTTGTTGTGTTTTGAACAGGTTGTAAAGTATGCAGAAGACAAGGAGATTGTGAGGGTGATAAGGGGCCATGTAAAGACGCTATAATGAGGATGTTCTTATTGCCATTATTTGCTGTCTTTATATTAGATATACAATTATTTATAATTTGTAGCAGCTAGTGTAATTTGAAGTTTGTAACTTTGATTTTGTTTTTTTGATGTCAAGATTTACTCTCTAAAGTATAGAAGGAATGCAAGGATGCCATTTTCTCTATTGATAATGATTTTTTGCTAAATCTATCTTCTTTCTTTTTGAATTCATGATAACCATTAGTAAGAAGGTATGTCTTCACTTGTTACCTTTTGCATATTATTATAAATTTCCTATAAACTTCAGAAACTGCCCAGTGTATACTGACTATTTGTAGCATTTTATTTGTAGCATTTTTTACTTGTTATGAAAAATTTATCTATAGCATTGGATAAATGCTTTGAAAGTGATATTTGTAGCCTTTCATGAATGCCACAATAAGACATCAATAGCTGTTAATAGATGCTACCTATAATTATTGAATGCCACAAAAAAGTTATTTGTAGCATTTTATACTTGCTAGGAAAGAGTTATCTATGACTATGGGGAAATGCTTTCAAAATGATACTCATAGCTCTTCATGGATGTTACCTATAATTAATTCATAGCTTGTTATAAATGCAACCAAAGCTAGAGACTTTTAGTTGCTTGGCCTACCATAGCATGTGCAATAATGCTATGAAACACTTTTAGTAGCATTTATCGCATGCTACTATATGCGTTTTTTGTTGTAGTGCATATCCTCTAATCATAGGTTCCATGTACATACCTGATGATTCTTTTAACTACTGCCAAATGTGATTCTTTGGGATTTGCTTGAAATCCTGCACAAAGTCCTATACCAAAACATAAGTCTGGTCTACTTACTGTGAGGTATAACAAACTGCTAATATGCTTCTATATAAACTTGCATCAACCTCTTTTCCTGCATTGTCTTTTGAAGAGTTTTCATTGGTTTTGCATTCTTAAGTCCAAATTTCTTTACAAGGTTTCTAACATATTTTGATTAAGAAATGAATATCCCATCATTCACTTGTTTAACTTGCAATCCAAGAAAGAAATTTAATTCTCCTACCATGCTCATCTCAAAATCTTCTTGTATCAACTTAACAAACTTATTAGTTTTACTTTTGTTAGTTGATCCAAACACAACGTCATCTACATATACTTAAGCAACAATAAAATAGTTAGATGCATGTTTGATAAACAAAGTCTTATCATTGTTGCTTCTACTATAACCTCTATTGATCAAAAAGTTTGTCAACCTTTCATACCAAGCTCTAGGAGCTTGTTTCAACCCATATAAAGCTTTATGCAATTTGTACGCAAAATCAGGATGTCTAGGATTTTCAAATCCTATAGGCTGTTCAACAAAAGTCTCTTCATTGAGATAGCCATTTAAAAAAATTGTTTTAACATCTATTTGGTATAATTTAAAATCAAGTAAATAAGCAAATGCAAGTAGTAATCTGATTGACACAAGTCTAGCTATTAGTGCAAAGGTTTCATCAAAGTCTATGCCTTCTACTTATGTGTAACCTTGTGGTACTAGCCTAGCCTTATTTCTTGCTACTTGACCACTTTCATCAGTTTTATTTTCGAATATCCATTTAGTTCCAATGACATTTGCATTTTTTTGGCCTAGGAACTAATTCTCATACTTCATTCCTTTTAAGCTGATAAAGTTCATCTTGCACTGCTTGAATCCAAACATCTTCTTTTAAAGCTTCTTTCATATTTTTTGGTTCGACTAATGAAACATAACATGCAAATCTTACCTGATTTCTTACCATGCTCCTAGTTTTCATCATTCCATATGGTGTTCTAATGATTGAGCTGGTTGGATGTGCCTTCTATATCCAAGTGGGTAGATCTTTTCTTTCATCTTCATTTCTAATAGAGTTTCTGTTTAGATCTATGTTGTCAGATGTCATTGTTATGTCTGATGTAACAGCAGTTGTTTTCTCTTCCATAACTGAATCAATTTTACTATTATTGTTGTTTGGTACTGATCTTTCTGCATTCTCTGTGAGGCTAATTATGCTTTCTTCGTGTGAGTACTTTGCATAATCATATAGATCATCAAATACTATGTTTGTAGATTCCATCATTGACTTAGTTCAAAGATTATAGACTCGAAAAACTTTGTTGTTCTACGCATATCCCACAAAAATTCCTTCATCACTTTTAGATCTAATTTGCCTAACTTCTTTCTGTCATTTAAGATTTAACACCTGCATCCAAAAACATGAAAATATTTCAAATTAGGTTTTCTTCCTTTCAAAATTTCATAAGGTGTTTGGTTAATGCCAGGTCTTAGAAAAACTCTATTTGAAATATAACAAACAGTACTTATTGCTTCAGCCCATAGCTTTTTGGTCAACTTCTTGCTATTGAGCATCACTCTAACCATCTCTTGAAGAGTTTTGTTTTTTCTTTTCACAATGCCATGTTGTTCAAGAGTTTTGGGAGCTGAAAATTCATGTTCAATTCCATGATATTTGCAAAAGTCAGCATAGCTAACATTTTCAACTTGTTGCCATGATCACTTCTTATTCTCACTATCCTGCCAATGTTTCTGTTTTGCTCATTTTTAAGCTTAACACAAAGATTCTGGAGAGCTTCAAAAGTGTCATATTTTTCTTTAATAAAATCAACCCAAGTATATCTAGAGAAGTCATCCACACAAACAAATATGTATCTCTTACCAGTAATGCTTTTAATTTGCATGGGACCCATAAGATCCATATGAAGTAAATCAAGTATTTTCGATGTGCTAAGATGTAGGATTGATTTGTGTGCACTTCTAATTTGTTTTCTCATTTGACATGGTCCACAAATTTCATTGACTTTGTCATCAAGTTTAGGAACTCTTTTTACAGCACCTAACTTAGTTAATTGACACATCCGAAAAAGGATTGTCTCTCAAGTATAGGAGTGTCGAAGTAATAAAACCCGGTGAGACCGGGGTCGATCCACGAGGAAGGAGATTTTAGCGTTACAAATTATAAGTTAAGCAAATATGATATGAATAATTGAAAGAAATGATAAGATAATCTCAACAAATATGTAAAGATGGTAGGTGGTATTACCGACCATTCAAATATAAAACAAAAGGCAAAAGGAGGTAAAACCATCAATGGAAATAGGTGGTATAACCAACCATAGTAAATTAAAGAACAATTTCATAAGGTGGTAGAACCTACCATAGCAAATAAAATAAAAAGTTCATAAACAATAGAATAATTAAAAATACAAGAGGAATTAACACAATAACAATGAAGGCTAAGTTAGGGGATCCGCCCTTGATATTTCGAATAAGGATAATTAACCCATTTTAGTTATATGAATTATATTTGTTTCATTACCAATATTTATACCACTTATTGTAAATGGGTTCAAGCATCCAATGTGCCAATCTCCATATGTCTACAACAAATCAAGGTTCCTAACTAGATTCGTGTCGGTAAGAAAGAACCATACATCATCTAGAAAGGATCCAAGCATTTGATGTGCCAAGGATTGTCGACAATGGATCAAGACCTCCACTTTACGATTGGTGTCAAGATTGATTAAGAAATTAAATATAAATCATATTAAATAAACATTATAAGATTAAGATTATTAAGCACATATTAAGGGTTAGAGAATCCTTATTCTCATATCAAGGGTTTCACCCTTTCACCTTAGCAAAAGAGAAATTAGAATAACATTATAATAGAAAGAAAATAAAATGTAAGAAAAAGGAGATTCATTAATAACATAAACACACAAAACACAATACAAGATCCTAGCCAAAGCCAAAGTGTTCCAGCCAAGGCCAAGATCCCCTAATGGGTCACAAGGCACCTCTATTTATAGATACATCGAGGGGCAAACTTGTCAAATTACAAGGGCATAATTGTCAAATATTAGTTGTAAATATCTTTGACAATTGGGATCATTAGGCACCGACTTTGACCATCATTTTTGACATCGAAACGTTGTGAATTTTAATCACATGTCTTCATGAAAGTTGTAGATATTTCTCTCAGCTTTCTATAACATATTGATTTACACAATTTGGATACGTATTTTGAGAGACACGGTCCAAATACTGAGGCCTGGTTAGACTGGACCGAGACTGTAGATGGGTTCACTTCAAGCCCAATTTTGGTCCACTAAGAGCCCGAATTTGATGATGCTTGTGAAATGCAATCTTGTAGACAATTAAATCAGCTTTCCAAAACATTAAGAATTGCACCATTCTGATCTATAAATAAAGAGTTATGGCCATTTTACCAAACCTGTAACAAAACCAAAATTAAGAGAAATTAATTCCAAAGATGCAAATGCTACAAATATGCTTAAGTTGAGGAATTTAATGACACATATTAATGCAATATGATGAACTAAACTCTTATTAAACATGCATATTTAAGTGTTCATCATACCCCCCAACTAGCTTATTGCTAGTCCCTAGCAATTAAAGCGTTATTATTTAGAAGTGATTTATAGAATTTAACATCCAAGGTGGTCATTATTGCACTCTCCTTGATTTTATCCAAATAAACAAACTCTCAACTGATTTTTTTTTTAATGACTCATGTACCCTTCAGTCAAGATATCCACAAACTTTCTTTTGTGCTCAGTTGACACATGACTATAGGGCTTATTAGAAAGAAGCCATATCGGTTCTAATATTTGTTAAGGCTAACAACCTTAGGTAGGGGCATCAATATTTATGTATTTTTTTTTCTTTTTCTTTTCTCTTTTTTCTCTTTTTTTTTTTTTTTTTAATAAAGAATGCATCTTTAACCCATGTAGCGAGTCTTAGGCTAATGACTCCCAGACCAGTTGGCCTTAGGGCACTAGGTGTTAAGACACCCCTACGAGCTTAACGACTCGGGTTGCGGATGCTTTATTTTTACTTAGAACTTGTGGATGGTGCAATGTTCGATCCCATTAAGCTTTCTCCTTAATCCATGTAGCGAGCTTTGGGCCAATAGCTCCCAAACCAGTTGGTCTTAGGGTATTAGGTGTTGAGGCCCCCCTCGGGCTTAATTGCTCGAATTAAGGAGGCTACGAGACCAAACTTATCCACAATTGCTTTCTCTTTTTTTTTTCTTTTTTTTTCACTTTTTTTCTTTTCCTTTTTTTTTTTTAAACTTTCCCCTTCCTTTGTGTTGTTATCCTAAACAAAACAAAAGAACTCAAATATTACAACATTTCATTTCGCCACCCACAATCATGCATCAAGGTATGTGTGTGTGTGAAGAAAGGTTCATGAATACTTGCTTAATGAGTACATAAGGACACAATTTATTAAATAATAAAGTTGCGAGAGTTCATAGATTTGAATAATTCAAAGTGAAATGAATAAGACTTCCTTGTTATAAAATTCAAAAATCAAGACTAAATAATATCAAGTAAGTCTTCAAAAATGCAAGAATAAAATGACAAATTGGTTAGAATGGGTTTCAAGAGTTCAAACTGGTCCTCCCTACTCTGCCATTCCTGACCCAAAATGCGTCTCAAGAGGATTTGAACTCCTTACACCGCACTCTGAATCTAATTACTAACTCGCTTTCTTCTTTTTTTTTTCTTTTTTTTTGCAAGAAAAAGTAAAATTTCAAGACACACTTATGTCTACTATCCTTCCCCCCCAACCAAATTAAACATTGTCCTCAATGTTTAAATGTAGAGAGATAAAGTATAGGAGACATTACCTGAAGCTTCTGTTATTCAAGAGAGATGACCTGAAAGACCCATAAAATAACATGCTAAAAGTAAAATAAAATAAAATAAAGGATAAGAAGAAAAAAAATTACAAACGGAGATTCAAATCCAATTTGCACTTTTTGTTTTGCCCTCCTGCCCAATTAATTTGAGTACTAGCTGGGTCAGGTTCATACTCAACTTCTTGTAATTTGTCAAGTAGCTCACCAGCAGAAGTGGCAGAAATAAGGATCTTTCTCGCTGAATGAGGGATAAAATTCTGTTCCACAGCTGCATCAACAACCTTAGTCTTTCTGCACGAGCTTTATAAATTTTAAGCAAATCATTTTGAGGAAGAGAGGGAAAATGTTTGTGCAATTTAGAGAGAATGGTATCCATGTGAAGAAAATGAGAGAGAAGAAAAGAAAATGGATGCAAGCAACAGTTTTTAGGGAACTGAAAAACCGACTTTAATAGTCACGGAGTACCGTATCCGCCACTTGACCGGGAAAAATCAATCCTTAAAAAGGATCGACTAAAGCAATGGACTCTTCTTTTGGTCAAAATTTTCAAAGAATGGTTTTAACCGTTGTCCATTAACTTTAAACACATGACCATTCTTTGGGTTCTCAATTTCAACTGCTCCATGAGGGAAAACATTTTTAACAATGAAAGGCCCAGTCCAACGAGACCGAAGTTTACCAGGAAACAAATGCAATCTTGAATCATACAAAAGAACTTTTTGTGAAGGTTCAAAAGATTTTCTAACAATGGATTTGTCATGAAAAACCTTCATTTTTTCTTTGTAGATTTTAGAATTTTCGTAAGCCTCATTCCTGATTTCTTCAAGTTCACTCAGTTGGAGTTTTCGTAACTTGCAAGCATCATTCAAGTTTGTGTTAAATGTTTTAATGGCCCAATAAGCTTTATGTTCAATTTCCACTGGCAAGTGACAAGGTTTTCCATAAACTAATCTATAAGGAGACATTCCCAATGATGTTTTGAAAGCAGTTCGGTAAGCCCAAAGTGCATCATTAAGTCTTAAAGACCAATCTTTACGATTTGAGTTAACCGTTTTTTCTAAGATCTGTTTTATCTCCCTATTAGCTAATTCAACTTGTCCACTTGTTTGTGGGTGATAAGGTGTAGAAATTTTATGGGTTATTCCATATTTCTTCATTAAAGTTTCAAATGGTTTGTTACAAAAATGTGTACCCCCATCACTAATAATGGCTCGAGAAATTCCAAATCTACTCAAGATATTCTCTTTCAAGAATTTGACAACTGTTTTGTGATCATTGTTTCGACATGGAATTGCCTCGACCCATTTTGAAACATAGTCTACTGCAACAAGGATATACACAAAACCAAATGACGGTGGAAAGGGTCCCATAAAATCAATACCCCAACAGTCAAAGATTTCAACGATAAGAATGGGATTCAACGGCATCATGTTTTTTTTTGAAATAGATCCCAATTTTTGACAATTTTCAAACGTTTTGCAAAATGCATGTGCATCTTTAAATAAGGTGGGCCAATAAAATCCACATTGTAAGATCTTAGCAGCTGTTTTTCTAGATGAAAAATGTCCTCCACATGCTTCAGAATGACAAAAGTTAATGACACTACTTACCTCATTGTGGGTATGCATCTTCTCATTATTTGGTCTGGACAATATTTGAACAGATATGGGTCATCCCAGTAAAAATTTTTCACCTCGGTTAAAAATTTTCTTTTGTCTTGAGCATTCCAATGAGGTGGCATTTTCCCTGTCGCAAGAAAATTTACAATGTTAGCAAACCAAGGTACAGTAGCAACAGAAAATAAAAATTCATCAGGAAAGGAATCATTGATAGGTAAAGTTTCAATTAATGTCTCTGTCGTTAGTCTTGAAAGATGATCAGCAACGACATTTTCGGCTCCTTTCTTATCCTTTATTGTGATGTTGAATTCTTGGAGCAATAAGATCCACCGTATCAATCTAGGTTTTGCATCCTGTTTAGACATTAAATATCTCACAGCTGCATGGTCAGTGTAAACAATTGTTGGAGAGCCAATTAAATAAGAACGAAATTTGTCCAATGCAAATACTACTGCAAGTAGTTCTTTGTCAGTTGTTGTGTAATTCATTTGTGCATCATTTAAAGTCCTACTTGCATAGTATATCACATAAGGCTTACCTTCTTTTCTTTGTCCTAAGACAGCACCAACTGCATAGTCGCTTGCATCACACATCAATTCAAAAGGCAAGGACCAATCAGGAGATTGCATAATTGGAGCAGTAGTTAAAAGCCCAATTAATGTATCAAAGGCATTTTGACATTCTTGAGTCCATTCAAAGGAAGTATCTTTTATTAAGAGGTTACAAAGAGGTTTAGATATAGCACTGAAATTTCTTATGAACCTCCTATAAAATCCAGCATGCCCTAAGAATGAACGAACCTCTTTAAACTGTTTTTGGTGGAGGCAAATGGGAAATTAATTCCACTTTTGCTTTATCCACTTCAATTCCTTTAGAAGACACCACATGACCTAAGACAATTCCTGAAGTGACCATATAAAGACATTTTTCCCAATTCAAAATAAGACCTTTTTCTACACACCTTTTTAGGACTTTTTCTAAGTTTTCGAGACAATTATCAAAAGAGTTTCCAAAGACAGTTAGATCATCCATGAAAACTTCTAAACAATGCTCAACCATATCACTAAAAATGCTTAGCATGCATCTTTGAAAAGTAGCTGGAGCATTACAAAGTCCAAAAGGCATTCTCCTAAATGCAAAAGTGCCAAAGGGGCACGTGAATGTGGTCTTTTCTTGGTCTTCAAGTGCAATGGGAATTTGATAATAGCCTGAGTATCCATCAAGAAAGCAGTAGTAGGGGTTTCCTGCTACTCTTTCAAGAATTTGGTCAAGGAAAGGGTAAGGGAAAATGGTCTTTTCTAGTGACAGCATTTAATTTTCTATAATCAATGCACATCCTCCAACTAGATGAGACACGAGTTGGCAATAATTCCCCCTTTTCATTTTTAACAACTGTAATGCCAGATTTTTTAGGTACTACTTGTGTAGGGCTTACCCACTTACTATCAGAAATAGGATAGATAATTCCCACATCAAGTAGTTTGAGAACTTCAGCCCTAATGACCTCTTTCATGTGTGGATTTAATCTCCTTTGAGGTTGTTGAGATGTTTTGGCATTTTCCTCTAAATGTATTCTATGTGTGCAAATTAAAGGGTTAATGCCTTTTATATCTTTTAAAGTCCACCCAATTGCATTTTTATGCCTTTTAAGCACTTCTATCAACTTACCTTGTTGCTTACCTGTGAGGGATGAAGAAATTACCACCGGATATGTCTGATTCTCCCCAAGATATGCATATTTCAGTCCTTCAGGTAAGGGCTTCAATTCTAACTTAGGAGCTTCCTCTTCCTTGCTTTCATTCATTTGCCCCAATTCTTCAAATCTTGATTTTAAGCCTTTTTCCATTACCTGTGCACAATCCAGTAAAGAACACATATTAGAAAGATCATGTTCTAGTTCCGTACTTGATTCTAACGAATTCACTAAACAAGTTTCCAAAGGGTCAGAAGAACTCCCTTTTTGGATGTGATCTTCCACAATAGATTCAATTACATTAGCCTCATCAATTTCATCTTCTTCTTCATTTGGTTGTTTGCACATATTGAAAACATTAAGTTCCAATGTCATGTTTCCAAATGATAGCTTCATGACTCCATTCCTGCAATTAATCAAAGCATTAGAGGTAGCTAGAAATGGACGCCCTAAAATGACAGGAATTGAATTGCTTACTTCCACTGGTTGTGTGTCTAAGACGATAAAATCCACCGGGTAAATGAATTTATCGACTTGAACTAACACATCTTCTACTATTCCTCTTGGTACTTTAATTGATCTATCAGCAAGCAAAAGAGTGACAGAAGTTGGTTTTAACTCACCTAGATTGAGTTTTTGAAAAATGAGTATGGAAGCAAATTCACACTAGCACCAAGATCAAGTAAAGCTTGTTCAATTTTATGGTCTCCAATAACACATGAAATTGTAGGACAACCTGGATCCTTATATTTCACTGTATTATTATTTTGAAGAATAGCACTTACTTGCTCGGCTAGAAAGGCCTTCTTTTTCACATTTATTTTTCTTTTCACAGTGCACAAGTCTTTCAAAAATTTTGCATAAGAAGGTACCTGTTTGATCACATCAAGCAAGGGAATGTTGACCTTTACCTGTTTGAAAATTTCAAAGATTTCAGAATTGTGAGTTGGCTTCTTTGGTGTAGCTAATGCTTGAGGAAATGGAGGCACAGATGAGGATTTGGTTTCTTCTTCGCTAGGTGTTGGGTTGGCAACCTCTTCCTGTCCTTTAGAGATCGATTCTTCTTCTTTCTCACAAGGATTAGGAATGTGTTTTTCAACAACCTTACCATTGCGAAGGGTCATGACTGACTTGGCTTGGTCAAAATAATGGTTATTTGAATTTCCTGCATTTGAGTTAGATTGATCTTTGGGGTTTTGCAATGTTTGAGAAGGAAATTTTCCTTTCTCTTGGATGCTACATGTAGATGCAAATTTTGCAAGAGTTTCTGACAAATTTGCTAGTGTTTGAGTAGTTTGACTATTGAAAGTCTCTTGCTTTGTAATGAATGAATGCAATGTTTCTTCCAAGTCATTCCTAGGAGGAGGAGCATATGCATGATCATGAGAATTTTGAAAATTTTGTCGTGTTTGAAAAGGGACTTGTGAAGATTGTGCATGATTATCATTTTTCCAGCTAAAATTTGGATGATTTCTCCAACCAGGATTGTAGGTTTGTGAATATGGATTGTGATTTGGCCTTTTGAAAGTGTTCAAGGCATTGGCTTCTTCATGGAGACATTCCCTAAAGGCAGGCAAAGTTGGGCAATCATCAGTAGAATGGTCATTGTCATCACAGATGTTACAGACATTTTCTTGAATAGATTTCAATTGACCACTCTTTTTCATCTCTAAAGCCTCGACTTTTCTAGCTAGGGATGCATATTTGGCTTGAAGGTCATGGTCTTCCCTAAGGTTGTAAATACCTCTATTGGATGTCGAGGTTTGGGCCTTGCTTGGTACCTCATAGGTGCCAGCAGTGTCCCAATTTTGTGCCTTTTCTGCAAGGAATCTAGGAAGTCAAGTGCTTCCTCAGGGTCTTTTTCTTTAAATTCTCCATTACACATTAATTCCACTAGTTGCCTATCTTGAGGTGTTAACCCTTCATAGAAGTGTGCAACTATTCTCCAAGTTTCGAAACCATGGTGAGGACAGGTATTAAGTAGTTCCTTATATCTATCCCAACATTGGTAAAGGGTTTCCCCTTGTTTCTGAGAGAAATCAGAAATTTGTCTTTTAAGAGAATTTGTTCTATGGGTAGGAAAAAATTTTTTCAAAAATTGTTGTTTCATCTCATCCCATGAACTGATGGAATTCGACCTCAAATTTTGTAGCCATGTTCTAGCTTTATCTTTTAAAGAAAAAGGAAAAAGCTTTAATCTAATGGTGTTTATGCTACAATTTGGGTCAGTGTAGGAGCTACATACCTCTTCAAAGAGTTTCAAGTGGGAATATGGGTTCTCCATGTCAAGGCCATGAAAAGTGGGTAGAAGTCGAACAAAACTTGGTTTGAAATTGAAATGGATTGAATCTGGAGGAGAAACTACACAAGATGGTGCACTAGTCCTTACCGGATTCATGTAGTCTTTGAGGGTTCTTCGTTGGTTTTGATCATTTTGTTGCGAACGGTTGTCCCCTTCATCCGTGAATATTTCCTCATGATTGTGGCCATGTTTTCTAAGGAAGATGATGTTTTTCTAACAAGTCTACCACTAGATGTTCGTGACCAAATTTTCATGCAAGAAAGGGAGAAGAAAAGAGAGCAAAAGATGAAAACACAAAAATAAAAAATTTAGATCTAAGATGAGAAAAGAGAACACTTACAATTTTGCACGCCAATTTTTACCTTCCCCGGCAACGGCGCCAAAAACTTGACACATCCGAAAAAGGATTGTCTCCCAAGTATAGGAGTGTCGAAGTAATAAAACCCGGTGAGACCGGGGTCGATCCACGAGGAAGGGATTTTAGCGTTACAAATTATAAGTTAAGCAAATATGATATGAATAATTGAAAGAAATGATAAGATAATCTCAACAAATATGTAAAGATGGTAGGTGGTATTACCGACCATTCAAATATAAAACAAAAGGCAAAAGGAGGTAAAACCATCCATGGAAATAGGTGGTATTACCAACCATAGTAAATTAAAGAACAATTTCATAAGGTGGTAGAACCTACCATAGTAAATAAAATAAAAAGTTCATAAACAATAGAATAATTAAAATACAAGAGGAATTAACACAATAACAATGAAGGCTAAGGTTAGGGGATCCGCCCTTGATATTTCAAATAAGGATAATTAACCCATTTTAGTTATATGAATTATATTTGTTTCATTACCAATATTTATACCACTTCTTGTAAATGGGTTCAAGCATCCAATGTGCCAATCACCATATGTCTACAACAAATCAAGGTTCCTAACTAGATTCGTGTCGGTAAGGAAGAACCATACATCATCTAGAAAGGATCCAAGCATTTGATGTGCCAAGGATTGTCGACAATGGATCAAGACCTCCACTTTACGAGTGGTGTCAAGATTGATTAAGAAATTAAATATAAATCATATTGAATAAACATTATAAGATTAAGATTATTAAGCACATATTAAGGGTTAGAGAATCCTTATTCTCATATCAAGGGTTTCACCCTTTCACCTTAGCAAAAGAGAAATTAGAAGAACATTATAATAGAAAGAAAATAAAATGCAAGAAAAAGGAAATTCATTAATAACATAAACACACAAAACACAATACAAGATCCTAGCCAAAGCCAAAATGTTCCAGCCAAGGCCAAGATGCCCTAATGGGTCACAAGGCACCTCTATTTATAGATACATCCAGGGGCAAACTTGTCAAATTACAAGGGCATAATTGTCAAATATTAGTTGTAAATATCTTTGACAATTGGGATCATTAGGCACCGACTTTGACCATCAATTTTGACATCGAAATGTTGTGAATTTTAATCACATGTCTTCATGAAAGTTGTAGATATTTCTCTCAGCTTTCTAGAACATATTGATTTGCACAATTTAGATACGTATTTGGAGAGATACGGTCCAAATACTGAGGCCTGGTCAGACTGGACCGAGACTGTAGATGGGTTCAATTCAAGCCCAATTTTGGTCCACTAAGAGCCCGAATTTGATGATGCTTGTGAAATGCAATCTTGTAGACAATTAAATCAGCTTTCCAAAACATTAAGAATTGTACCATTCTGATCTATAAATAGAGAGTTATGCCCATTTTACCGAACCTGTAACAAAACCAAAATTAAGAGAAAGTTAATTCCAAAGATGCAAATGCTACAAATATGCTTAAGTTGAGGAATTTAATGACACTATTAATGCAATATGATGAACTAAACTCTTATTAAACATGCATATTTAAGTGTTCATCATTAATTTAACCAAGTCTTTATGATTTAAGTATCCTAATTTTTGATGCCACAATTCTAAATTCGAGATCCTAGCATGAAATGCAATTTTTACCAAATAATAATTATCTGAAGACCTATTTCCTTCTAAAATGCATTTACCAAGATTTTCGAAAATCATGCATTTGTCTTGTGTGAAATTAACAATATACTTCTCATCACATATCTGACTAACACTAATTAGATTAGCTTTCAAACCTTCAACCAGCAAGATATTTTGGAAGTTTGGTAGGCCTTTGAGATTCAAAGTGCCTTTGCCAATGATCTTACTCTTTGCTCCATCACCATAAGTGACATTTCCTTCCCTACATGTTTCAAAATCTTTCAAAAAATGTTTATTTCTAGTCATGTGCCTAGAACAACCACTATCAAAATACCACAAATCGTTAGAAGAATGCTTAAGTGCAGTAGAAGTAACATTGCAGATTGTCTTTTCTTTCTTAACCCACTGCAGTTGTGTCTTAGGTCTAATATTCCCTTTGGCACTGCAAAAATAAATGAATTTTCTTTCCTTTTCAGGACTGGATTTCAAAAAGCTTAGAGTGAAAACAAATGCTTCATTGCTTTTTGAACTAGGACTTGACCTTTTGGAGTAAAGTTCAAAATTTTTACCTTATGTTGGAGCTTTTATAAACACTGTTCTTGATGAGGATGCAACATTACCTTCTATATACCCCAATCCATGATTTTTAGAATTGTCTCTTCCAAGACTCAAGACCTGATCAAGTTTAGCAGACCCAATTCTGAGTTGATCAACACATCTTTTGCTCTCAATCAGTTCTGTTGTAATTTTCTCAATATGTATTGTTTTGTCTGTCAAAGCAAGCTCCAGTTCTGTGATACAGTTTTTAGCATAAGATATTTTACATTTAAGCACTTCAATCCCCTTCTTCAAAGTTTTGATTTCTTCTTTCTGACTCAACCATTCACTATAGAGTGCATTGTAAGTTTCTCGCAACTCTTTATAGTATTATGGATCATCTTCTGTATCTAAATGTTCATCATAAATTCTGCACTTTTCTGTTATGTTGGACATAACAGCTTTCCCTTTATCAGCTACAGATGCTATAAATGTAACAAAATTACTCATGCATTCTTCTTCTTTCGAATCATATTTTGATTCATCATTCCAGGTAGCTGTCAAGCTTTTATTTTTCTTTTTGAGACTATGAATCAAACTATGATCCTCCATTACGAATAAACTCCATTCCTCCAAATCAACATGATCTTTTCTTCACTTGTATGTTGGTGAACTTGCTTTGATACCAATTGTTAGATTTGAAAGTATGAAGTTATGTGCAATATAACAGTAAATTGTAACGTAAAATGGCATAGGAGGATGTTACGTGGTTCGATTATAAAACCTATATCCACGGATAGCTTTAGAGTTGCAATTCACTAAGTTCATGTTTTTACAATCTTTATGATCGTTTACAGTGCTGACTCACTCACACACTGACCTAATCTTTGTAAAACAAAATCTCACCAAGATCGTAAACTATAGTGACACTACCCATTCTCTGTCGCTGACAACTCAACAGTACACTGTTAAGTAAAACATAACCACGATTTCTGACACTGAATTACATAAACACTCAACTCGCAAGTTCTCTCAAGTGTATACTAACTCAGATAGGCTTAGTTGAAATTCATGCATGATCACAAACTCTCATACATAAATAAGGCACTCATAAAATAAAGTCAAGAAGCATTCCAATTTGCGTTGAAGCTCTCCTTTAATTCTTGAAAATCTGTGACCTACATATACCACCTATATATAAGTTATGTAAAAATAACATTATATATAGTGGAATGTCTGATTGTAATCTCTTTTAAAATCTAATAAAATCATAATCAAACTCAAATTAGGATAAAGAACAATACTTTAGGAAGTGATATAAGTAACTCATAAATTAAATAGGACACAAATAAATATACTCTTAATTTAACTAGCATACATCAAATAATATCCTAATCTAATGAGATATTCATTATGAATCAAGTACTTCCTAAATCATACTTCTTGAAATAGTAAAACAAGAAACAATATAATATTCTGGTTTTATCACAAGTTAATCTAAAATTATCATGTGCATGACACATATAAGAGTGTCACACGTTGACACCAACACTCTTCATTCTTCATTTTCCAAACACTTTCTTGCATAAAAATTCAATTCATTTCTTAAATCAAACCAACTGATCTATTTAATTGCAGTAATTAGAACACTTATTTTTGGCAAGCTCATACAATTCAAGAGTATTGTGGTTTACTTTCATCAGTGTACACCACAAGTAAACAACTAATGCTTCATTTTATCTTAGAGGCGTATTTGCAAAACCCAAGTGCATCACAGATTTGGTGGGGGTAAAAAACCGTCTTAAGGAAAACAATACTTGTAACATGCCTTGAAGCATACCAACTTCTTTCTTTATTTTATGTACACAAATTCTATTGTTTTAAACACATTATTCTATTCAACAAAGTATCCCCACATTTATTTCCCCCAACAAAACACTAGGTATTGATGAGCAAATATTGTTCTTATTAGTGTTTGAGAATAGTTGTCAATTTTATTTCTTAGTTTTTAAAAGGAAATTAATGTTCAAATTTGGTTGAGTATAAAGGAAACTTGTTTTTTCTAATTATATTATTTATCCGTTTTAGTAAATTTCTTTAAAGATAATTTAGAAATAAAAATTGTTTAATAATAATGGATGATCAAAGTATTCATTTGGGTACAAAAAGCCCGCCCATCACTTATTTCTTACAACAAATAATTTAAATAAATAAAAAAATTCTTTCTCTATTCACATTTTCCATGAACCCTAATTTTCTCTCTTCAACATTAAACCTTACTTTTTAATTATTGAAGCAAAAACAACAAAATATGTATACAAAATAAATGAATAAAAAGAAAAGTAAAAAAATTCCTAGTTATTCATTTGTAATCTTGACAGAGAATACTAACACCACCTAAAAAAGAAAAACAATAAACTAGTCCTTGATTTTCTCTCAAACCTTAGAATCCTTTCAATGATAGTAATGAAGATAGAAGATGCAAATTAAAAGTTTTGTCCATCCAATACAATTCAAATCAGAATTGCTACTTCAACAATTTAGTTATAGATTTTGAAAATTATGTTTATATAAATTGATGAATAAAAGAAATAAAAATGTTTAATGATTTGTTACATAAATATTAAAAGGAGGTATGCAGTTTTTAGACGAAGAAAGTGTCTAGATATGCTATGCTCTTTTTAAAGAGAGCAAAATTAATAATATCGGTAAAAGAAGAGAATAATTAAAAGGAATTTTTAGGATTTAAAAATGTGTATAAAGAACAAAAATTAAAATTTTATATTTTTGTTATGAGTGTAGAGAAATTGAGTGATATAATTTTTTTTTGGTGCAAACAACCACACCCTTTGCTCATATGCATCCAATAGACACATAATTGAAATAACATTTTCTTATGTTTAATTTACAAAATCACTTTCCTCCTATTTAATTAGGTTCTACCTATCCAATATTGCTAGACTTACAATTAAAAGTCTACAACCTAATGTGACAGCTTATATGGCAAAATCCTACCAGAGATGTAACTCTTCTCATTCATTTTCGTTTTTTCCTATGATAAATTTTTCCTATATAGGCTACCACATCAAGTTATAGACTTTCGGTTATATTTGAGTTGTAAGCCTGGCGCTACTATTACCTATCCAGTGAATTCGTATCATATCAGCATGTATGAATTTGTTTGTTTGAGTTGGTTGTATGGTAGAACTACTTTATATGATATCCTAAATTTTACTTTTATTTAATGATGGAAACTCATTAATCATCTCCGCCAATAAATATGTGAAATCAACATTGGATAGAAATTTGAGTCTATTTTTAAGTTAAAAAAATTAAGTCAAAGTCTTCAATTCATATTAGGATTCCTCCTAATGTACGAATATAGATTCCTAAAAAGTACCCTAATAAAATCCTAATTCAGCCTAAGTTGTCCCACATGAATATTTCAAATAAGACTCTCAAATATCCTTCTTCTAAGTAAGCATATTGTCAAAATTAAAATTTAATAATATAGATATCTATGATAAAAATTTATTGTTTAATATTTAATTTTTTTTTTAAAAATCACTCATAATCTACATGATTTCCTAATTAAAATATCTTTTAATAAACATAATTTTTTTTATTGATACATAGATTTTACAAGCTTGCATCTCCATGAGGTACAATTTGTTTTGAACCGGAACCCGTATTGGAAAGGGCCCTCATTAGGGAATGAGGTTCTTAGATAAATTTTCGTATGTATTTACTTAATCTTTTATGCAAATGTATGTTTTTTAATTTGTAAGTGACAAAAATTTAAAAAGTCTATGAGTTTGACAAAAAAATCATGAAGTAGAGTAATATATTAAAGTACAAGATGATAAAAGTGTCTTACTCCTACCAATTAAGAAGTTGTAATAAATGATATAAATGAACTCAAAATCAGTTAAAAACTTTCCCAACTTGCCATCTATATTGTGCTGGGATGATCCTCTTTATAAGATAAGTGAGACTCACAAATCCAATAACTTTGTACCAAATCAGGTTATATGGATTGGATTTTATTGTATAAATTAGTTGTATACCTAAAATTATTCACAAGATAATTAGTCACTCCCTTGAAATTTATCTTCCGAACTCTCATACTCACACAGCCCTTAATCTATTATTATAGGTTAGTTTAGGATTGTCGTAGTGTGAAAAATATTATACTTTAACTATGTTTTGAAAATAATTGGTTTGTAAAAAAAAAAAAAAATTGCATATCATTTAGGTGGATCCTACTTTGAAATTTGGGGTGCCCAAGTTGAGAATAGCATAACTATAATGACTAATGGAGAAAAAAAATTTTTTTTGTGCTAAAATTTCAAAGTTGCTATAAAGTTTAGATATTTTTTTTTTGGTGTATAGAGGCCAGAGCCACTGTTGGCTGCCAAATAGATCTACCCCATTGTCACATTTTGGTAAATATTCAAATTTCTAAGTTATTGCGTATATTTACATTAGATGTACAGCAAATTCCTAATTTGTTAATTGATTACTTGTTACTCAGTGCATCAACTAGCTTGTGGTTGATTATGGATACTGATCTCATCATTTGTGAGGAGTAAAGATGTCAAAACAACCTGCAAATGTGGGGTTTCACGGGCATCCGCTTCAATAGGTGGATTTGGAAAGGAAAAAGATGGAACAACTTCGGTATGGGTATAAATTTCATGACTTGCAATTATACGGTTAGCGATGTGATTTACAATTTTTACCTCATCCCATCGTGCAAAAGTTTTTTAAACAAATATAGGGATAATTACTATTTCCCCCTTAAAAAATTTTCATCCCTAACTTTTATGAAATCTTATTTTGCCCCCGGAGATTTCAAATTAGGCGTTAAACATAACAAAGGAAGGGCATTATTGTCATCTCACATGCAATGTAATTTTAAATTGAAGAAAGTTTGAATTGTGTGTTGTGTTCGTGAAACTTAAAAAGGGAATCGAATGATCCAATAAAAATCCCAGCTACAGTACTTAACCTGGGTTAAAATATTAAACATGATATAAACTTTAAGTAATATGGCTTCTTCTTCAATTAATCTAGTTTAACCTATCCTAAAATTCGCGTGCGAAGACCATCACTAACCTCCAAGTGTGAATGTAACAGTGAATCCATGGCATTGAGGTTTGTCTCATAAAAAGGACGATCGGCACCTAAAAGGAAACAAGAATGAGGTTAATGTTTTCTTCGTCGTTTGATATTGCTTTCTTTGAAAGTGCAATCATGGGTACGTAAATAGTGGATATTCACTGTAAAAAGGTCGTTGCTTTTCTTGTTTATATGCTTTTGGTATGAACCTAAGTTTATTCATTGTTATTATTGTTGCATGCACCCATAATATTTTATGGGTGGGGGTTTTTATGATTGTTAATAGTCTGAATGCATCTTTTAACTTGTTTAATGTATGGATGATGAAAAAAAATTGTTTCTTGTATTCATGGTCTTAGTTATGTATAAAAATCGTGTCTTGTTAAAAGCTGGTTTAGCAATTATATGTACGAATCTGTTTTAGTTTGATTTGGTAAGCATGTTTGATGCATGTTTCGCTTTGTTTTGGTATGAATGGGTTCGATGCATCTTTCTTGTTCTATTTATAGATGTACTTATACGAGGGATGGATATGTTTAGTTGCATCGAAAACTTAGTTTGTTTTGTTTACATGAATGAAAAACATAATGTTATAAGTAATGGATGAATATTTTAATGCATGGTATTACATTTTTCTGGATTCATTATCAATGCATATCTAAAAATTGTTGTTGTAAGGGTTGTAAGTTGTTTAGGATTGTCTACTTATGGATTATTAGTGATGGATACAATTGTATGGCTTTAGGTTTTTAAGCACTTCTTATTTGTAAGCAATTATTGCTGGACTAATATGTGATTGTCTTATTTTTATTTAGTTTATTTTTTTTAACTTTGTGCAGTGGCTTAATTGTTAAATTCAGTATGTTTGGGCAAAATCTTGAGTTGGAAGGAGTGGATCCATTTTTTGGACTAGGAAAAGATTACTACAAGAGTGTAAGCTTAAAGCTTGTGGATTGCCTATTGAAGCAAACGAGAATTAGATAATTGTCTGCGAAGTTCCTTGGGAGCCAACTAAGCCTACCATTGATGATGATTTAGGTATGATTAGGTTCTTTAATGAATATGAAGATATAGGGTTTGATACCATTCAAATGAGGATAGATATTTGCTATCTGGTGTAAGAAGACCTGGAGGTGAGCAGTAACAAAACAATACAAAAACTAATTTTCAACTACCAAATATCCATATAGTAGAACCTATTAGAGATGCAACTTCTATGATGCAAGATAATGAGGTTGGGAATGGAGAAAATAATAGAGGGAGTAGAGATGAACATTCTTACCACGATAGTATAGATTCAACTAACTCTACTAGCTCAGATGGCGATTACATAGGTGAAGGAGATACTAAGAGTGACATTCCAAATCTGTCTGATGAACATTCAGAAGACATGATATCTAACTACCACTCAACCGATGGTGATGTGAACAGGGCTTTCATCCCGCCAGAGTGTTTGCAACCATGACATTGTGTCAAAGCCTCTTTTGAGACTTAAGAGAACAAAAACCAGCCATAGGCACGTATGGAGAAAGGATTCGTCACCCAATTATTCAATTGGGAATGAATAGGGGCAATCTAATCCCTCGCTTCGGGACCTAAACTACCCCCATCCCTTCATAAATGGGCTCGAGAAGTTAGGTAGAGTCTTTCGACTTGCCCGGATGTGAATCCAGCCTCCACTTGGGAAATACCAAATAAAAATATCTTGTGTTGTTACTTAGTCCACTTAAATGGTTCATTTTATACACACATTCTCATTTTTATCTTTATTGAACATGTTAAGTGATTGTTCAATCAAAACAGTTTGTATATTCATAAAGAAAGAGGAAGGAGAATAGATTACATTGCCATCATACATTGTGGAAGGGGAGAGGATTACAACATTGCTATTCAACAATAATATAATGTTCCATACATTCACATATATTTGAAAGTCAATAGATGATGAATTTCTTACCACCATATGTAAGTCTATTCAATGTCTATTCAAGCGTCTTACATATCTATAGCTAAGGCATACATTCTTAGTGATGGTCCATCACCATCAATGTGAGTCCACCATCACTTCATGGCATCATATAATTACACTTCATAGTATACAAACATTCGTACATTCATAAATTATAAATCAAACAAAGCTATAACCTAGTTTTATGGCATTCTAGTCTAGATTTGATAAAGTCTATCATGGTATTCTACCCATTGCTATTCTAGCATAATTCATATCAATTTATTAAGAATCATGGCATTTCCAACATAATCATGGTTATCATGGTATATTCTAGTCTAAACATAGCATTTCTAGCCTAATTCAAACAATTGAAATCAATCATAGCTATTCTAGGTTAAACAAGACATTCAAGGGCAAAATGATAATTCTACCTATTCTATGCTATTTCCTAGCATACATCAAAGCAAATATAAGTCTACCCTAGCATGATTCTAATCATGTTCTCTGCTGCATGTTTCTAAGCATTTGCAAAGAAATTAAACCTTTAAACATGATTCTAAAAAAGAAAAGTTTGCGGACTTACCTCGACACGCTTATCCATCTTGCAGAACAAATTGGGTTAGAACAGTTCATAATAACCCTAATCATGCTTCTAAGCATAAAAATAAAGTCCTAAACATGCTTTTCTAAGCAAGAAAAATAAAAGTGAATGGGAGGGAGGAGAGAATTCTGCTCTCAAGACGTATCCTTTTCAAGTTTAGAGCAATGGAACACCTAAAAAATTATACTGGAAAAGACTTCTCAAATTCTTGAGCATATCCCCAAGAGGGAGAAAGAGATGATTGTATTTGAAAATCAATGTGAATTGCAAAGTGGAGAGAGTAGGATTTATATAGGAGAGGGGTGCAAATGAAAAAAAATTCTAAAAAAATTTTCGAAAATAAACCAACAAGGGCCAGGCGGCCATATGATAGACACCCGAACATTGGCCAACAGCCAAGTGGTTTTCACATGGTCGAGCGACTGTCTGATGGCCGGTCGGCTAGCCAATTTCCTTCCAGCCCCTTCCTTTTTTTATCATTCTTTGATGTAGTCCCTTCGAACCTTTGCTCCTTCAATCGCACATAACTTTTGGAATTCAATTCTGATTTACAATCCGTAAATTTTTATGAAAACTAAACATCTATAGATTCACAATTGTATATGACTCCTCACCAGATTCCTCTCAGATTAATTTCTATGATTTTTTAAGGTCATATGTCAGTTTTTCATACTCTTCACCAACTTTTTTTTACCCTTCTCTTCTTGACTCTTAAAAGCATTTTGGTAATATTTTTGCTCAACATTCATCTTGACTTCATTCTGAAGCCTTAAAAGTCTAGTGTTTACAACTTACCCCTACTTTGGAAAGGTTTGTGAGACACAAAAGTCAACAAAGTATTCTTACTCCATATTTCATTCTTCCTTCTCATCATCTTCGATTTGCCCTCCTTGTTTGAAACTTTCTCACCACTCCCTTCTATTCGTGCAAAGTGTGTGTCCATTCAGGGATTAATGTGCCCACTTACTGGCGAATGTGCCTCTCTAAGCCAATGCGCCTATTCAAGGGCTAAGGTGCCCCTCGAAGGCGAATATGCCCATTCAAGGGCAAATATACCCATCTAAGGGCAGAGGTGCCCATTCAAGGGCTAAAAAGCATCGTTATGATGCTATGATAAAATACTCTTTAGTGCACCTACTTCTCAGGGTTTCTAACACTTTTTAGTGTGCCTACTTCTTAGGGTTTAGTAACACTCTTCAGTGCACCTATTCTAAGAGCTTCAAGCACTCTTAAATGCACCTACTTTTTCGAATTTTCAACACTCTTCAGTGTGCCTCTTCCTAGGGCTTGTGCCTATTCTAAGGGCTTAAAACACTCTTGAGTGCACTTACTTCTTAGGGTTTCCTTTTAATGCATGCCCATCGGGAAAACTTCTGTCATGCACTATTTTGTGGTCTTTGGACCTTCTTCTTCTTCAAGCCTTCGGCTGAGTATTCTTTATTCATCTTTGATCTCTTCAGACTTTGCATTCGCTAAGTGTCATGCCCCTCTTCTAAGCATTCCTTATGCTTCTTCTAGTCTTTATATTCATTGGGTTTCATGCCCCTCTTTCGAGTACTCTTGCTTTTATTCTCTATCTCTTCTGGTCCACTAAGGAAATCTCTTGAGTTTTGACATCCTTCATTCTTGCATACATCATGCCCTTTATTGGATCTCATTGTGCTACTTCTGTTGGGTCTCATTGAGACTAACTTGTATATCGTGCTGCTTCTACTAGGTCTCATTGAGACTGTCTTGCATATCATGTTACTTCAGTTGAGTCTTATTAAGATTGATTCATATTGTGCTGCTTCTACTAAGTCTCATTGAGACTATCCTGCACATTGTACTTCTTCTATTGGGTCTTATCGTGATTGATTTGCACATCGTATTGCTTCTATTGGGTCTCATCGATACTGTCTTGCACATCGTGCTGCATCTATTGGATCTCATTAAGATTGTCTTACATATCATGCTACTTCTATTGGGTCTCATCGAGATTGATTTGCACATCGTGTTGTTTCTACTGGATCTTATCGACTATCTTACACATTCTGTTGCTTCTATTAGGTGTCATCGAGATTGATTTTCACATCGTGCTGCTTCTATTGGGTCTCATCGAGACTGTCTTGCACATCATTTTACTTCTACTGGGTCTCATAGAGACTATCTTACATATCATGCTACTTCTGTTGGGTCTTATCGAGATTTATTTGCACATCGTGATGCTTCTATTAGGTCTTATCGAGACTGTCTTGCACATTATGCTACGTCTGTTAGGTCTCATCAAGACTGTCCTACATATCATGCTACTTTTGTTAGGTCTCCTCGATGCTATCTTACACATTATGCTGCTTCTAGTGGGTCTCATCGAGACTATCTTGCACATCATGCTACTTCTATTGAGTTCATTGAGACTGTTCTGTATATCGTGCTACTTCTATTGGGTCTTATCAAAACTATCTTGCACATCGTGCTACTTTTGTTTGGTCTCATCGAGATTGATTTGCACATCTTGCTACTTTTACTATGTCCCATCGAGACTATCTTGTACATCATGTTGCTTCTACTAGGTTCCATCAAGACTGTCTTGCACATCGTGCTACTTTTTTTGGGTCTCATCGAGACTGTCTTGCACATCGTGCTGCTTCTGTTGCTATTCATCTAGATGTTGAGCCCACCTCTTCTACAGTTACCCCTAGTATTTCATACTGCTTTGTGATTCTACAGAATTTGGTCACTCTTGGACTATGCTTCATTTTGGATCATGCCTCCTATAAGAAAAGGATTTATGATTCATGTATGCATGATGTCTATTTTTCTAACTAAATGCGTCTTGCTTGGACTTGATAGGTCACCTGCAAATCCAATGTCTAGAGTAAAAGGTTAAGCGTCTTCAGGCTCAAGTTACTGCTTCTTCAATTAATGTTGGTGATGATGAGTAAGGACTGTTACCATCGGCTTTCTCATTTTCCTTTCTACCTCTCTTCATACCTTCCAATGTCTCTCCTCGCACTTTCTAATATGTCTGAGGCCTTTCAAGACTCCCTAGCCTCTTTTGAAGCTTTTAAAGGATGATGACTAGAAACGACTCGAATCTCTATCACCTGAAGTTCCTTCAAGATACACAAATTAACGTCTTTTTTCTAAAGGAATGCACGAACTTTTGGGATCCTTATGATTACATCTTTCGCTTCAGTGGGTAAGAGCTTTGCCCCTTGTGTGAGAAATTCTCTACCAAACTTGGTTGTTACTTATCCACTTCTGAGAGCATCATTCTACTGACTGTTAAGACACCATCGAGGTCAGATCATGGCCACTTCTTCAACTTCCTGATTTCTACCATAGGCATTTATACCAGAAGCATTAGGGTGACATTATCTTCCATCATGCCTTTGCTTAAGATGATGAATAGGACCTCGTCTAGTTGGCTTCAACTTTTCAATCCTGCCTTCTTGCACAATTTCTACTGGTTTGACCAGATGGTCTCAGAGATCCACATCTTATGGCCGTCATTTCTTAGATAGGACCTAGTTTCACCATAATTCCCTTGATTCTATCTGAGACATTGATTGGACTGGATTGAGTCAAGATTAATCAGAGGTTCGGTGGCAGTCTTTTGCTTCTTTAAGTTTTTCTTTTAATCTTAAATTTTACCTAAGCCGCCCTTTTGGGTTTTTGACTTAGTGGGTTCTTCTTCTTCTTCTTCTTCTTCTTCTTCTTCTTATTTATGCTCTAGTTTTTGCCTAAGTTGTTCTTTTAGTTTTCAACTTAGCGAGCTTGCTATAACTTTTGCCTGAGTAGCCTTTTTTGGGTTTTCAACTTAGCAGCTTTTTCTTTTCTTTTCTCTTTTTTTTTCATGCCCTAACTTTTGCCTAAACTGTCGTTTCTGGTTTTCAACTTAGCGAACTTGCCTTAATTTTTGCCAAAGCCACCTTTTCAGGTTTTTGACTTAGCAAGCTTTTTCTTATTTCCCTTTTCTTCTTCACATTTGGCTACATTAGAGGTTGTCCACTCTACAATCATTTTCTTGCACTTCCTCATAGATGATTGAGATAATTCTATCTACCTTGATTTTTAAGATGGTTGGGGAAATTCTTTATCCCCTTGCTTCTTTTCTTTCCCAAGATGAATGTGCAACTCTTTACCCTTTGCTTCTTTTCACTTCTCAAGATGAATGGGTTATTCTTTACCCCCTATATGAAGAGTTTAGTATCATCTTGGGGAATTTCTTCATCCAACTTCAAAGGCATTATCCATGCTAGACAAAATGGCTAACTTCTTCCCCATATCGTGTTCTTCACTGTTGATGACAAAGTTGCTTCTTAGATACCCTTAATAGAAACTGTTGACAGATTTTCTGACATGTTTTCAATAAACCCAACATCCTCTAATAACAAGTTGAAATGTTGAATGTAAGCTGTGCATTAATTTAATTCATATTCAAGTTCTTTAAAGATTTCTCGAATTCAATAGCTCATTGGTGATGCATTGACAAATCATACAAGAATTCATCCTAGTTTCTATTTGTATAAAGCTATCCGAGCCTCAACAAGTGAATTATGATTTGGCCCCCCCCCACACACACGACACTCTCCACTAATGTAGGCTCATCATAACATCAAGGATCATTAGGGCTTTATCAAGCTTGTAATGATAGGCTAGGGTCAATGTATGATAAAGGAGACTATAAGGCTATCTCACTCATAATCATACAACCATTCTAGGTTTTAATTAAGAGCATTAACTTCTTCTATTTGTACCCCTAAACTTTGAGTTTTCACCCACTATGTTTGCTTCGCTTTTGATTTTGAGTGCCTATTCCCCTAAACTTTAGAAGCAATGGATTAACACTCTTCTTTTTCTTTTTCTTCTTCTTTGTTTTTTTTTTTGGTTCTTTTTTTTGTTTTGTTTTCTTCTTTTTTCTTCTTCTTTTCTTTTTCTTCGAGCTCAAAATTGCACACGAACTTGTCAACTTCCTTCCATTTTCTTATAAGCATGGCCCTCAATACTCTTTTCCAGAATGTTCATATGCTATGAATGAAAGGTACTATATAGGGAAAATTTTTTAGAGTTAGGGTAAATTTTATGGTTTGACAAAGAAAAGGCTTGATTAGGCTCAATGGGGTATACCAGGGACAATAAATCATGATTAGGTGGGCTTGAAGGGCTCAATCGATCCAAAGAAGGCCTAAATCACTTCCCTCACGTTGTGAAGCCTAGTATTTCGCCTCGAGTGATAACCAAATGGGTTCTAGAGTCTTATAAGATCTTAAAATCAAGCTTTATTCATATAAAATTTCTCTAAGTGGCATTAAGTTCCATATTCATTGCTATTGTACTCAAATGATTGAAGAATCAAGAATGAAATTCATCTAGCGAAAAAAGAGTCAAGCATGCAAATAACATAATCTCATGTATTACCAAAAATCTATTTTCAATGATCATCAAAGGAGCACACAACTCACAAACATAACATTCTTAAAACATCATTATTCTTTCTCTAGGTCAAGAATTCTTCCATTATCAATCAAGTCTTGTATCTCATGTTGAAGGAGATGGCATTTGTCGGTGACATGGCTAGTTTGTTTTTAGAAATCACAATATTCATGATGCTTGTGGTTAGCTGGTCGTGGGTTTTGTCGAGGTTTGGTGTTAATGGGAATAACACAAATTGGGCATGGAGCTCCTCAAATACTTCAGATAAGGATCGTCCCAATTGGCTAAACTTTCTTGGTTGACGCTCTTCAACATCCTCGTCATCTGATCCACTAGTTTGGTCATGCTGCCCTTGATTTTTTCTAGGTTAGCCATGAGTGCTTCTGTTTTATCTAGACTCCAATTCTTCTATATGGATGTATGAGTAATACAAATCTTCAAATGTTCTGATAGGGAAACCTGCCAGTCTATCACTGATGAAAGCATGGGCTCCATTGATCACCATCCGGACCTGGTCCTTCTCTATGGGCCTTATGGTTATCTTGGCAACCTTAGCCCTTCAACAAACTAGGCATTCCAAAAAAGTCTCGCTAGGCTTTTGTCTTATCGTCTCCAAATTCCTCAACATTATTAGCAGTTAGACGTTGTGACAGTACTGTTCCACAAACTGTTGAGAAAGTTCCTCCTAATCTTCTTGAACTCTCTTTGGGGGACCATGATACCATGCTACCACATCATCTTCTAAGGATAGCATGAAGTATTTGAAAATGTGCTCCTTCGTCAAAGGAGTAGTAGCCATGATGGTTGGATATTACCTTAATTGTGTTTTGGGATTCCCCTCTCTATTGAACTTAGGTAAGTCTGGTAGATGAAACTTTGGAGGCAATTCTTGGTCTCCCATAAGCAAGATGTCGTCTAGGTTTTTGACCCCTTTTAGTCCCTTCTTCTTCAAAAGAGATTGGACCTTTTCCATGTCCTTGGCCAATTGCTTGACCGATTCATGTTCTTCATGGTTGATTAGGCTCTTCCCCCTATTTCTGCCTTGGCTAATTTCACCATTACCATTACCATTATCCTCGGGCGATGGCTGATTCATGCGGTTAGGCCTATTCTATAAAGCTTTAATGTGTTAGGCCATTTGATGTTAGGGCGTGGTGATGTCAGCCCTCACTTGAGCCATTTCAGCATTGTTGTTATTGGGGGCAGCCATCTCGTCAATTGATTCCTCTTGCCTTGTCAAATAACTACCTCATCTAACCCAAGCTATGATGGTTATAAAACAAAGGTGTTAATGTCATGCATGCATGTATGCATGCTCACACAAGGGCATAGACACGCTTTCAGCCTTCCAACCTTATTCCTCCCACACACATGAGGTCGAGTCTCTTTTCCTAGGATTTTCAGCTTCATTACCAAGACATCATCATAGGATGTGGGAATGAGAGATTCTCTCTTAATTCCAACATTCATGTTGATGTTGGATTCTTCATGATTATCATAACATAGTTTTCAAAACGTCATGATAACCTTAACTCATGGCACATGTTCCCATTTTATTCTTATAGGCAACATGACACGTGGCATTTGTTCATGGTTCCATGAGGTTTTAAGTCGATGTTATTCTAATAATGGGGAATTCTCATCCATAGACATGCATTTCAACGTAGGCTTTGGATAATCATCCTATTGAAAATTTCTAAAGTCATCTATATGGGCTTGAATCTCAAGGGTCCAATAGTCTGGGCTTCTTCAAGAGTGAGATGCCCTATTGGACTGGTCTCTTTTTATATCAATTCAATAGTGCATGCTAAAAGGTGGTGACACCAACATGAGTTGTCTAAGTGTCAGATGGAGACAAAGACTTCTCATGCCAATGCCACACAGCTAGTTTAGGCATTTCGTGCTCATTGTGTGGAAAAGTGTAGTGATGCAAGGACTCATTATATCAACATGAGGTATTATAATTTGGTATTCCTATTGAAATCAACTTCTCTTATCCCCAGTGGCATCGGCACTGTGAACGAGGCTTTCATCCCGCTAGAGCGTTTCTGAATATGACACTGTTTCAAAGCCTCTTTCGAGACTTAAGGGAACACAAATGAACCATGGGCATGTCTAGAGAAAGGAGTTGTCACCCAATTATTCAATTGGGAATGAATGAGAGCAATCTGATCCCTCACTTTCGGACCTAAACTATCCTCATCCCTTTAGAGATGGGTTCGAAAAGTTAGGTACGAGTCTTTTGACTCGCCCGGATGTGAATCCGGCCTCCACTTGAAAAATACCAAATAAGAATATCTCATGTTGTTACTTAGTCCACTTAAATGGTTTATTTTATACACACATTCTCATTTTTATCTTTATTAAACATGTTGAGTGATTATTCAATCAAAATAGTTTGTGTATTCACACAAAAAAAAGGAGAAGAATATATTACATTTTCGTCATACATGGGGGAAGGGGAGAGGATTACAACATTACTATTCAACAATAGATAATGAACTCCTTACCACTATATGTGCATCTATTCAATGTCTATTCAAGCCTCTCGCATATCTATAGCTAAGGCATACATTCTTAGTAACGGTCCCTCATCATCAATGTGAGTCCACAATCACTTCATGGCATCATACAATTACAATTCGTAATATACAAACATTTGTACATTCATAAATTATAAATCAAACAAAGCCATAACCTAGTGTTATGGCATTCTAGCCTAGATTTGATAAATTCTATTATGGTATTCATCCTATTACTATTCTAGCATAATTCATATCAATTTATTAATAATCATGGCATTTCTAACCTAAGCATGACATTTCTAGCCTAATCATTGTTATCATGGCATATTCTATCCTAAACATGGCATTTCTAGCCTAATTCAAACAATTGAAATCAAACATAGCTATTCTAGCTCAAACAAGACACTTAATAGCAAAATGGTAATCTACCTATTCTATGTTATTTTCTAGCATACATCAAAGAATATAAGTTTTCCCTAGCATGATTCTAATCATGTTCTCCTAAGCATGTTTCTAAGCATTCGCAAAGAAATCAAACCCCTAAACATGATTTTAAAAAAGGAAAGTTTGCGAACTTTTCTCGACACGCTTATCCATCTTGCAAAACAAATTGGGTTAGAAAAATTCATAATAACCCTGATCATGCTTCGAAGCATAAAAATAAAGTCCTAAACATGCTTTTCAAAGCAAGAAAAATGAAAGACAATAGGAGGGAGGAGAGATTTCTGCTTTCAAGACGTACCCTTTCCGGGTTTAGAGTAATAAAATGCCTAAAAAGTTATACTCGAAAAGACTTCTCAAATTCTTGAGTGTGTCTTCAAGAGCGAGAAAGAGATTATTGTATTCGACAATTAGTGTGAATTGCAAAGTGAAGAGAGTAGGGTTTATATAGGAGAGGGGTTCAAACGAAAAAGAAAATTTTCTAAGCAAATTTCCAAAAACAAACGAACAAGGGCTGGGCGACCATCTTCAAACAGCCAGGCCGGCATCTGATGGACGCCATCTGATGGACGCCCAACCATTGGTCAATAGTCAAACAGCTATCAGATAGTTGGGCGACTGTCTGATGGCTGGTCAGCTAATTTTCTTTCCGCCCCTTCCTTTTTTATCTTCTTTCGATGTAGTCCCTTTGGAGCTTTGCTCCTTCAATCGCACATAACTTTTGGAATTGAACTCCAATTTTTTATCCGAAACTTTTTATGAAAACTAGACATTTGTAGCTTTACAACGATATATGATTCCTCATTAGATCCCTCCCGGATTAATTTCTGTGATATTTCAAAGTCATTTGTCAATTTTTTAGACTCTTCACTAATTCTTTTCACCTTTCTCTTATTGACTCTCAAGGGCATTTTTGTCATTTTCTTTGCTCGACATTCACCTTCACTTTATTCTTGAGCCTAAAAAAATCTAGTGTTTATAGATGACTTCATGGGTAATGGCTCAAGTGAAAAAGAAGGGGCAGAGGCTGGATTAAGTAAAGAGTTTAGGCTAAATAAGTTCAAGGCAAAGACAAACCAACCGTTTGAATTCAAGGTTGGTGATTTGTTCGATGATGTTCACCATTTTAGGAAAGTATTGAGAGGCTATGGAGTGAGAAAAGGAGTTGCATTGAAGTTTGTTAAAAGTGATGGTGATCGAGTGACTACAATATACACTACAGAGAAATGCCCATGGAGAATTCATGCTTCATGCATGTCCAAGTCAATAAAGACCTTCAAGGTAAGGACTTACAGAGATATTCATGACTGCCAAAGAGTATGGAAGAATCCTGCTACCATTCCAAAATGGCTTGCTACCCAAGATTGTTCCCATGGTTAGGGAAAATCCTAAAATATCTATTAAAGACATTGCTGCATTTGCTAGGTGTAATTGGAGTATTCATGCACAGAAATTCACACTATTCAGGGCCAAAAAATTACCTTTATAGATGGTTGCGAAGAATCATGATGAGACATACAATATGTTGCCAAAGTTTGCTGCCATAATTCAGTCTAGGAACCCAGGCAGCTTTGTAGTACTGAAGACCATATCTTGTAATGATAGTGTAGAAACTAGATTCCATAGATTCTTCATGAGTTTCCCAGCCTTGAGAGATGGTTTCATAAGTGGGTGTAGGCTTTTCATAGGATTAGATGGGTGTCACTTGAAAAGGCCATTTGGTGGTATGTTGTTGAGTACAATAGCTCTAGATGCAAATAGAGGAATTTTCCCCTTAGCTATTTGTGTTTGTGAGGCAGAAAGAGAAGATTCATGGTGCTGGTTTATAGAGAGATTGTATAACTATATTGGAGTGCAAGATGGAAGGCCTATCACTGTGATAAGTCATAGGCAAAAGGGTCTTATCAATGCATTACAAAAGCACTGGCCTAATGCTACATTTAGAAGTGTGCTAGGCACATCCATTCTAACTTCAAATCAAGGTTTGCTGGTCTGAAAATTGATGATCTATTTTGGGAGACTGCTAGAGCACCCAACAAGACAGACTATTTGAGAGCTTTGGAAAAAGTAAAAAAACAAAGTGTATTTGCATTCAAAGGGCTTCTGGATATTGACCCTCTCATTTTAGTGTAAATAGGCACTTGAAACCTCTTCCAAGTCAGACCATGTGACGAATAACTTCACAGAAAGTTTCAATAGCTGGCTAGGTGAGTGGAGATTGAAACCTGTAACCACATTAATGAACCATATTAGAAAGAAGATGATGAGAAAACTATAGAAGAAAAAATTGTTGGCTGCCAAGTGGACATCAAGAGTTCCTCCAAGAGTGAAGAGTTAGATGAACACTTTGATGAATGAAGGGAGGCAATTAAGACTTGTTAGCAGTGGAAATGGGGAATATGAGGTAATGGATTAGTTAAGGTTTTATGTTGTCCAACTACATCAGCAGTTGTGTGATTGTGGTATATGGCAATTATCTGGTATACCATGTAGGCATGCAATGGCTACCATATGTTCTAAAAGATTGAATGCAAAGGATTTTATTCACCCTTTTGCTAACAGTAAAAGCCTACAATAGGACCTATGCTGGAATGATACATCCATTGCTAGACTAAAGTAGTTGGCTAGAATGTAATGTACCAAAAGTTCTACCACCTAAAAGGGTAAGAAAGGCTGGTAGACCCGAGAAAGTAAGAATAAAAGAGCCCCATGAAGGGGTTGTTAAACAAAAAAGGTCTTTCATACTTCATTGTAGCCTTTGCAATGGTAATGGGTAGATGGGCACAATAAAAGGACTTACAGACTTGCAGCATCTAAATGCAAGGGCAGTAAGGGTGCAGGTAGTTAAAATTATTAATTAAACATTGTATTTAAAATAGATTTAGTAATATTCAATTTCTTTTCTTATGTTTGGTAGGGATTTGGTGGTCCATACCCAAGACCAGGACAAACTAGTTAACCAAACACAAGTCAGATAAGAACCAGTCAGCCAATGGCACAGGTAATGCATGGTATTAAACAAACACAATAGTTAAAATTCAGTCATTGTTTTATCTTATAATATCCTATATTTTTTTCCATTTTTTTAAGGCAATAATAGAATGGGTGGAAGAGGATCTCAAACTAAAATCACATCCACACAGCCTTCACCTAGCTGTCAATGAAGCCACAATGAAGTCTGAAATTGAGATATGGTTTAAGTTTAAGATGAATTTCAGTATTTTGGACAATCAAAGAGTTTCCTAGCTTCTCAAACAAACTTTTTTTTGAAGTATTCATCATGCATGCCTTGTTAACACGCATGCAAAATGAATATTTTGGTTCTTGTGGAGAAGCAGCTTGTTAATTACCCTTTTTTGCATACTTTGTTGTTAAGTATTTTGGATATTTGTTGGTTTACAGTTGTGAATGCTATATTGATAACCAGTATATTCGTAATGCAAATGCTACTTGTTATTACCAAATCACTGCTTGTGTTGTTTGTTATATTATCAAACCATTGCTTGTTTTTGGAGTACTTGCTGGATGTTATTGATGCTACTGCATTTTGTTATTATCAAACCATTGCTTTTTTTTTTTGTTTTGCTTTGGTTGTTGGATATTGTTGATGCAACCACATTCTGTTATTATCAAACCATTTGGTGTAGTTGCTAGATACTGTTGATGCCACTGCTACTTGCATTTTCTAACTTCTATTCCTTCAACCATTGCATTAGATAGAATCTAGGCTACCTCAGCTGACAACACATAGGTTCTACAGCACATTTAGTTTCATGAACACAATAGCTACAACTATAAGTAAAATAAATTTCCTCAAAGCTTTCTGTTCAGCTTCCAATGTAATAACTCTACACATCATCTCCTCCATCACATCCTTTTGCTCATTTTTTAGATTTTCCACCTTATCAGGAATGTCTTGCATTCCTTGTAGCCTACGATGTACCTTCTGTAACTATCTTTCTATTATTTTCATTGATAAAAGCATTTTCATATCAACTGATGTGTTGAACTCCTCATCATCTGCGTTCCACCATGAGCAGAATGAGCACCCTCTCGTTTGACATGTGAAATACAATCTATTTGGATTTTCATTTGACTCTGAAATGCTATGTTGATATGCTACATTCTATGTTGTTGGCACTGTCTTTGTATGCTTTTTATTGAAATGGATGAATGAATGGATATGATGAACTAAGTTGCTGATTGAATTGAATGGGATTGGTGAATCTGGTGGAGATGTATATTCCTATAAGTTTGCTTGGTTTTTTAGCAGTTTATTAATGGTGAATGTATGTTAATTGCATGAGTTTTTATGGAGAAAAAAATGAGCCATCCTGACCATTGGAGATTCAACGGTTACATTTGATTACATAGCTAGTCAACTTAGCTTTTATAGTAAGGGCATTTTGATCAACTTTACTGATTAGTATGGGTAATATTGTAACAAAATTCTTTTTATTATTATATTCTGCAAAGCAATGCAAGTTCTTAATCTAATATTATTAAGTACCAACCCATCAGGGCACTTTGGTCTATTACAACTCTACCATTGAAAGGCATGTGTGAGAGTGTAACTTTTCTGTTATGTTTAACGTTGATTTGAAATCTCATGGGGCAAAACAAGATTTCAGAAAAGTTAGGGATGAACATTTTTTAAGGCCAAACCTCAAGGGGTTAAAAGTAATTATCCTATAAATATATAATATTAATTTCTCATATTTATGATTGTACAATATTCAATAAAGGGGTAGATATTGTTAATTAATTTTTTCTATGAATAATATTACACCTATAACTTAATATGAGGTAATCTTATTGCATAAGTGATTTTCATGCTATTATCTCTACTTTTTCTCATTTATTATTATTTTTACTTATTCATTGATATTTAATTTTTTCATGTCAGATTATATAAAGAGTTAATTATACAAGTTTAAGGATGTCAAAACAACCAACAAATGTGGGGCCCTACAAGGATCCATACCAATTGGGTGGATTTGAAAGGAAAATTTGTGGACTTGGGGAAGGAAAATTTTGGGAGTTGAGTGGGTATGGATTTAAAGTTCATAACATGCAATTAGATGGGGCGGGGCAGGATTCACAACTTCTACCCTGCCTCGACCTACAAAATTAATATATTAAATAAATTTAATTACATGTTATAATTATTTTTTATTTTTCTTCTAAAAAAGAATAGTTGTATTTTTCTTTTCTAATTTATTTATGATTATACTTTGCTATTTAATAAATTTTACTATAGATTTATTTTACTTTGGATATAGTCAGAGATCATGAAAGGTTCTTTTTCTTTTTTTTTTAAGAAAAAGGTTTTCCTTTAAAATATAAATAAAATGCTTAGTTTTGTTTTTTTTTTATTTTTTTAGTAACTATTTTATTTTCCTTTCAATAACTGTTTTTATTTAAATATCAATTAACATATCTAATAAGTTAACTTTAAAATTAAATAGGGTGGGCAATCCTAAATAGTAAGTGGGGATCCGTAGCCTTGCCCTGCTCCAATTCTTGCTAATGGAGATTGGGGTGAGAATGGGGATAAATATAATGATTGTGGGTGTGGGGATGGAAATTTCATCGCCCGCCCCTCTCCACCCTATTGACATCCTTACACGAGTTGTTCATATGATTTATATTACTTATTGTTGATGGTAGTTATCCATGGTAAAAGATAGCAGCTAAGAAGCAAGTGTCTCCATGCGGTGTATCACGCTTTTCTTTGAGATCCATGTGACATATATAAGGATTTGTTGTTATGCTCGGATTGGGTATTTCATAGGAAGGTATTTTCCTAGATCTTCATTCATAGAATGAGTAAAGCTAGAAGGAAGACATTTTTGATATAGTTACTTTGAGATTGGGAATGCTTTTTTTTTTCAGTGTAGAATAAGTGGGCCCAAGCCATTAAAGAGGCTTAATTGTGGGCTTATGATATGGAAGGATTAAGAAAATATGGTAAATCCTGTAATTTGAATGTTAAAGTTTAAACTCGTTTAGGGGGTTTCGATGTGAAGAGAATATTTCAAATAGTAAGAATGCAGATAGACTTATTTTTCTATTTATTTTAAACATGATCATTATCTTCAAAATAATAATTATTTTAAATGCAGTAATAGTATTATTATCTTTATCTTTATATTTTTTTATTTTGAATGGATAATTATAATTTCAAAAAATATTATTTTAAATTTGAATAGAGTAATTATCTAGGAGGATAACTATTATTTTTAAATTTTTTTAAAGAGAAAGGATAAGGGGAGATTTATATAATTCAACCTTATCAAAAATTATTCTAGGAATATTTAAATTGATTTTTATATTCTTCACACTGTATAGTTTACACTATCTATTAAAGTACTTCCTCTATTATTGGAATGCTTTTAAAATATATATATATTAAAGATATTTGCTACAGTATAAAACACTATCTTTTAAGATGAGAAACAATTGCTACGGTAAAAGAAAATGCTGCTACAGTATAAAACAGTATTGCTGCAGAGCAAAATAGTGGTGCACCAGCTTGAAACAATGCTGCTAGTACATATAGAATTGCTACAGCAAAAAAATAGTCTTCTGCAGTACAAAAGAGTGTTGTATAGTTTGAAACAGTATTGCTACAGTATAAAACAGTACTACTATAAGATCTTAAGTAGGGGTGTTCAAATTACCCGACCCGACCTGACCCGATCGGGTTTTGTCAGGTTGGTCAGGTTACAGGCGGGTCAGGATAATAAAAAACCCGAAATCGGGTTTTAAAATTCGGGTTTTGTGCAATCGGGTTTGAGATGGGTTTAATTCATGTAATCCGATATAACTCAACCCGATCAAAAAAGCCGAAAACCTGCCAAAATGCTCGACAAAACTCGACGAGCTCGATAGCGCTCGACACGACTCGACATGTAAGTGTCGAGTGTCAGATTCATCATTCGACACTCGATGTCTTCGAAAATAGACTGATATCGAGCGTCGGTTGTGAATCCGAAATGACTCGACACTTACATGTCGAGTTGTGTCGGATTCATAACAGACACTCGATATCAGACTATTTTCGAAGACATCAAGTGTCAGATGATGCATTCGACACTTGACACTAGTCACTCGACACTTACATGTCGAGTCGTGTCAGATTCACAACCGACACTCGATATCAGACTATTTTCGAAGACATCGAGTGTCGAATGATGCATCTGACACGCAACATCATCTACTCGACATGTCGAGTCGTGTCGGATACATGTCGAGTAGATAGTGTCGAGTGTTGGATGATGCATCCGACACTCGATGTCTTCGAAAATAGTCTGATATCGATCGAGTGTTGGTTATGAATCCGACACGACTCGACATGTAAGTTTCGAGTGTCGAGTGGCTAGTGTCGAGTGTCGGATGATTCATCCGACACTCAATTTCTTCGAAAATTATCTAATATCGAATGTCGGTTGTGAATCCTACACGACTCGATATGTAAGTGTCGAGTGTCGAATGGACCCGACAAACCCGACTAACCTGACCATTCTGGTTATATCTCGGGTTACATGCTTCAGAAACCCGATCATGGATTCATTTTTCAAAACCTGATGCATCATCGGGGTGAGTAGGGTTAGGCAAAACCAAACCAGACCCGACCCGACCTGTGTGCACCGCTAATCTTAAGTAAGGAAATATTGTGTATATTGTATAAGTGCATAATGAGTATTAAAATAAAAAAGAATATAATAATAATAATAATAGTAATAGTAAAATAGAGTAAGTCTACTATTACCCGAGACATTAATTAATATATGAGAATCTTCTGTGGGATCCTCTTCGCTAATATATATACAGTAAAAAATGTGTGTAACAATTTGGTGGTTATATCTAACAGCTTAGTTGTACATATTTGACACATGGTCCCTTGTGAATGAGAAGTATTTCTGCTTGCAAGGATCGTATTTTTGTGATTATTATTATCATTAAGAAATAAATTTATGATAATAATAGTAAACAAATAAATAAAATAAAATTTACTCAGAGTTTACAATTTGGATTTAGAGGAAGAGGAATTGTGGCTTTCAATATTCACTAAATTATAGTTAATACTAGATCTAATGATAGATTTGAGTCTTAAACCTCTCATAATGCATCTTCTAATGTAGCATGTAGAAGTAAATAAAAAACAATAATAAGAGAAAGCCCTTACGATGGTAAAGAGTTGTATTTGATCGTTTCTTTTAGGTCAATAGAATATGCGGAATTTATAGTATTCAAGGTAGGAGTGATGAGATTATTCTTATGGTTTCATGATAAGATTGGTTGACGTTGACAACAAGTTGTTTTACTATAAGAGATAAAATTACTGTTTTGATAAGACTTCACTTCCTAGAGTGCTTGTTTGACTAAAATAAAAATCGTTATAAACGTTCACGTGTGCCTTATTTCCTAATTGAGTCAAACTACAGTCCGGCAGATGGACAGATACAGTAATTTCATAAGCCGTTGGATGAGAGACTTAACTTAAGCATCTAATCTAATGGCTCTCCTTCGCTAGGATTTTTTTTTGCAAGAGTTACCTGCCGTCGGTTATTCCAGTTACGTTCAACTCTAGATCCTGGAGAAAGTATTTGATTGTTGTCTCACTTATCCAGTAGAGCTCAAAATGTTAGCCCTAAGGCTACATGATAATTTTGATGATAACAATACACATTGATTCATTGTGATTTACTAACATATTTATTTATGTGCAAGAGTAAGATCATTAAAATAATTGTAAAATCAAGAAGAGGCTTATTAAAATGAAGTGTTGAAGCTAAGGAGAAGACTACATGTTAAAGGCACCAAAGTTTAAGAACAAGGTTTGACTCAAGAAATATGACACATGAGCAATGTTTAATCAATTGGTCATATATATCTCTATAGATGTCCAAATGATGTGATTCTTGAGCCTTTGGAAAGCTTACTTAATTTATAACATTTTATATGTCTTAAAGAAATTCAAATTTCAAGTGTAAGGTCGTCCAAATCATCATGCAAGTTGAAAGACAAATAGAAGCAACTGACATGAGCACCGAATACTCTTTTAGACATATCTTGAGCTACAAATATCAAAATCACTTTATTCTTATGGCATTAGAAATTTGACTTAATGAGTCACATTTCATATGTTTTTAATAAATTCAAATTTCAAATGGAAGGCTGACATAATTGATATACAATTCGGTGGACTGACACAAGGAAGAAAAATCAACTCACATGAGCACCAAATGGTGTTTTGGCCATATCTTAAGATAGAGATATCAAAATTCTTTTATTCTTAATGTTTTGGAAAGCTTATTCAAATTTGCAGATCTTTTATGTTTTGAAGAAATTCAAATTTCAAATGGAATGCTGACAGAATTATCATTCAATTCGATAGACTGACACAAGGAAAAAAAATAAAGTCACATGAGCACCGAATGGTATTTTGGCCATATCTTGAGCTACAGATATCTAAATGACTTGATTCTTAATGTGTTGGAAAGCTTATTCAAATATTTAGATCTTTTATGTTTTGTAGATTTTTAAATTTCAAACAAAACATTGACAAAAATGGTAGAAAAAAGTACGATTTTTATGGTGGGTAGAGAATTTGGAGATGGTGTCTTCACTTGATTAAGTTCATCTCATTTGCCTATAAAAGGAGCCCTTCTCCCATGCATTCAGCAAGTGAAGAGAAGCATCTATCAAGCAAAAAAAAACAAGAGAAATACCAAGTTTAGAAAGCTTTTATATTCTTTATCTACTCTTTGAAGAGAGCTATACTTTTGTTGTAAAAATTATCTTTGTTCTTGTATTGTGGTGAGAGTGAGATATTCTTGTAAAGGATAACAGTTATCCTTGAGAGAACTCTTATTGTGTGTTATCAAGAGTTGAAGGAAGTTGCCTTGGTGAGGTTGTTCATCAAGAAGAACTCTTGGTGTGGTGTTATCAAGGGTTGAAGAAAGTTGCCTTGGTGAGGTTGTCCATCAAGAAGAACTCTTGATGTGGTGTTATCAAGGGTTGAAGAAAGTTGCCTTTGTGAGGTTGTTCATCAAGAAGGACTCTTGGTGTGGTGTTATCAAGAGTTTAAGGAAGTTGCCTTGGTGAGGTTATTCATCAAGAAGAACTCTTGGTGTGGTGTTATCAAGGGTTGGAAGAAAAAGTCTTGGTGAGGTTGCTCATCAAACAAGTTGTAAAGATTTCTACAACTTAATGGAAAGCTTAGCTCGTAGAGCTAGGAGCCCGTGGACGTAGGCAAGGTTTACCGAACCACGTAAATTGAGTTTGCACTCTCTCTATCCCTTATCTCTTTACATTAACTTGCACTTGCGATTGTTCTTTATTTCTATTCTCTTGATTGCATTCTATTTTCATCTTCTTCACCTTTGTTCTTAAAGAAAGATTTAAATAATTTTGATCTTTGAAGAAAAGTTTTCTAAATCCGTTTTTATAAATAAAAACCGAATTCACCCCCCTCTTGGGTTGCCATACCTGGATCAACAAGTGGTATCAGAGCAAGGTTGCTCAATTTTTTAAATCTTAATCGATTTTTGAGCTATGGCAACTTTTAATTCAACTTCATATGTTGAGGGACTTTTTATCTCTAGACCTCCATTTTTTAATGGAAGTGATTACTCTTATTGGAAAACTAGAATGAGTATTTTCTTGAAATCTTTTGAGTATGATTTGTGGTCTATTGTTTTGGAAGGACCTTTTGTTCCTACCAAAATTGAAAATGGGGAATGCATGCTTAAAGAACCTAAAGAGTTTAGTGAAGATGATAAAAAGAAAATGAGTTTGAATGCTAAAGCTATGAATGTGTTGTATTGTGCTCTAGATAGAAATGAGTTTAATAGAATATCTACTTGTTCTACGGCACAAAAAATATGGCACACACTTGAAGTAACTCATGAAGGAACTAGTCAAGTTAAAGAATCCAAAATTATTATGCTAGTTAATAGTTATGAGCTTTTTAAGATGAAATCGGATGAATCAATTTCTGAAATGTTTACTAGATTTACGGATATTATTAATAGTTTGAAATTTCTTGGTAAATCTTATTCTAATGTTGAAATGGTGAGAAAGATTCTTAGGTGTCTACCAAAATCTTGGGAGCCAAAGGTGACGGCAATTCAAGAAGCAAAGGACCTCACCAAACTACCATTAGAAGAACTTATAGGTTCTCTCATGACTCATGAAATCACTTTGAAGGAGAATGAAGAAGATTTCAAGAAAAAGAAAAATATCGCTTTCAAATCTTCAACAAAAGAAGATGATGAGTCCGACGATGAAGGAGATGATGAGATCTTGCATTCATCACAAGAAAGCTAAAAAGGATGATTAGAAGAAACCAAGGATTCAAGAAGAATTCTAGAAAGGAGTACAAAGGGCAAAGCTCAAAGCAAGATAAGAAAAATGATCAAGTCATTTGCTATGAGTGCAAGAAACCGGGACATGTAAAGATGGATTGTCCTTACTTCAAGAGTCAAAACAAGAAATCCAAAGCAATGAAAGCCACAAATTGGGATGATAGTGAAGCTAGCTCCACCGAAGAAGAAGATTGCGAAGTGGCAAACATGTGCTTTATAGCTTTAAGTGAAGATGAGGTAAGTATTATAAACTATGATCCTAAAATTTCATATGAAGAATTACTTGAAGTATTCCAAAATTTACATGTGCAAGTTGATAAGCAAAATTCAAAAATTAATGCTTTCAAAAAGAAGTCAAAAATCATGTTATCTCAATTAGAAGAGGTGGTAAAAATAAATGAAGATTTAGAAAATGAAAATGAAATTTAAAGCAAAAAGATTTTGAAAGTTTGGAAAGTCAAATACATTTATTAAAAACTGAAAATGACATTTTAAAACAAAAGGATTTTGATAAATTAGAGAAAGAAAATGTTATTTTGAAAAAGGAAAATAATGACTTAAGAAATATTGTTGATAGTTTTACAAAAAGCACAAAAAATTTGAATTCTATGTTACAAAACCAAAGGTGTATTTTTGATAAAAGAGGATTAGGATATAAAAGTCATAAAAATCAAAAGTATTTTAAAAACTATTTTGTTCATGCATCTTCTAGGAATAATCTTAATCATTCATGTACTTATTATGGAAGAAAAAGGACACAAAGTGTATTCTTGCTATATTAAGAGAAATCCTAATTTGAAACAAATATGGGTTCCAAAAAGTACCATAACTAACCCCAAGGACCCAAGAACTTTTGGGTACCAAAAAGTTACTCCTTGAATGTTGATTGTGTTAGCCCTAAGGCTACATGATAATTTTGATGATAACAATACACATTGATTAATTGAGATTTACTAACATGTTTATTTATGTGCAAGAGTAAGATCATTGAAATAATTTTAAAATCAAGAAGAGGCTTATTAAAATGAAGTGTTGAAGCTAAGGAGAAGACTACATGTTAAAGGCACCAAAGTTTAAGAACAAGGATTGACTCAAGGAATGTGACATATGAGCAATGTTCAATCAATTGGTCATATATATCTCTCCAAATATCCAAATGACGTGATTCTTGAGCCTTTGGAAAGCTTACTCAATTTAGAACATTTCATATGTTTTAATGAAATTCAAATTTCAAGTGCAAGGTTGTCCAAATCATCATGCAAGTTTGAAGACAAATGGAAGCAGCTGACATGAGCACCGAATACTCCTTTGGACATATCTTGAGCTAGAAAAATCAAAATGACTTGATTCTTGCGGCATTGGAAAGATGAATTAATGAGGAACATTTCATATGTTTTGAAAAAATTCAAATTTCAAACAGAAGGCCGACATAATTGACATGCAATTCGATGGACTGACACAGAGAAGAAAAATCAACTCACATGAGCACCGAATGGTGTTTTGGCCATATCTTAAGATAGAGATATACAAATTCTTTGAATATTAATGTTTTGGAAAGCTTATTCAAATATGAAGATCTTTTATGTTTTGAAGAAATTCAAATTTCAAACGAAAGGCTGACAGAATTATCATTCAAGTCGGTGGACTAACACATGGAGGAAAAATCAAGTCACATGAGCACCGAATGGTATTTTGGCCATATCTTGAGCTACCGATATCCAAATGACTTGATTCTTGATGCGTTGGAAAGCTTATTCAAATGTTCAGATCTTTTATGTTTTAAAGATTTTCAAATTTCAAACGGAACATTGACAAAAATGGCAGACAAGATTACGGTTTTTATGGTGGGCAAAAAATTTGGAGTTGGTGTCTTCACTTGATTAAGTTCATCTCATTTGCCTATAAAAGGAGCCATTCTCCCATGCATTCAAGAAGTGCAAGAGAAGCATTTTATCAAGCAAAAAAGCCAAGAGAAATATCATTTTTAGAGAGCTTTTATATTTTTTATCTACTCTTTGAGGAGAGTTGTATTTTGTTATAAACAATTATCTTTGTTCTTGTATTGTGGTGAGAGTGAGATCTTATTGTAAAGGATAAAAGTTATCCTTGAGAGAAATATTTTCTTGGTGAGGTTGTTCATCAAGAAGAACTCTTGGTGTGGTGTTATCAAGAGTTGAAGGAAGTTGCCTTGGTGAGGTTGTTCATCAAGAAGAACTCTTGGTGTGGTGTTATCAAGGGTTGAAGAAAGTTGCCGTGGTGAGGTTGTTCATCAAGAAGAACTCTTGGTGTGGTGTTATCAAGGGTTGAAGGAAGTTGCCTGGGTGAGGTTGTTCATCAAGAAGAACTCTTGGTGTGGTGTTATCAAGAGTGGGAAGAAAAAGTCTTGGTGAGGTTGTTCATCAAGCAAGTTGTAAAGATTCTACAACTTAGTGGAAAGCTTAGCTCGTGGAGCTAGGAGCCCGTGGACGTAGGCAAGGTTTACCGAACCACGTAAATTGAGTTTGCACTCTCTCTATTCCTTTCCTCTTTACATTTACTTGCACTTGTGATTGTTCTTTATTGCCATTCTCTTGATTGCATTATATTTTCATCTTCTTCACCTTTGTTCTTAAAGAAAGATTTAAATAATTTTGATCTTTCAAGAAAAGTTTTCTAAATCTGTTTTTATAAATAAAAACCCAATTCACCCCCCCTCTTGGGTTGCCATTCCTGGGGTCCAACAGATTGAAACCTTGTGGCCGATTTGGTATAACATTTGGAGTGATTGGTTGATGATTCCAGTAACTGAAATTATGTTGATCTTCCCATCCAGCATTGTAAGTGCTAGAGAAAGGATCATACCATTTGCTCGTTTGTCCTGGAAATCCACCCATGGCATTGGCTTGTTCCATATATTCTTCTTGTAAAGTTGGATACATGTCGATTGGATGCTCTATCGTAGAATATATCCCACATTCATAAGATTTTTGCATATCTCCTACAGCCATGTTTTCAACAAGAGAGGTTAGCTCAGAAAGTTGTTGTTCAATGTTCGGAGTGCTTACCTCATTTACTCTCCATGGTACTTGTGGCTCAAATCCGCTACTGAATTGATAGAAGTTCACTGCCATGTTGTCTAAACACAAACAATCAGAAAAAGAAAAACAAAGAAAATATGAATTAACAATGAAAACAAAATAACAAATCGATTAGAAAATCAATCCCCGGCAACGGCGCCAAAAACTTGATGCGTTCGAAACTAGCAAGTATACTAGTCGCACAAGTAATAAAGTGATGAATAAGATATCGTTCCCACGAGGATTGATTCTAATTGAATTTGTTATTCGAAAGCAACAATAAACTAAATGAGGGGGGTTTTGTTGATTGATTAAATTGATGAAATATTAATGCAAGTAAAGAATAACACAATACAAATTAAAACAGATTGAAAAATCAATGAGAAAAACCTGGTTAAGGGATCCTTCTCTACCACAAGATATGGATTTGCGAATTAATTGTAGAATTGTCATCCAATTACACCATTGAAATTATCAACCGTAGATAACAACAAGCTCTGTTATCCCCAATCTTTCCTTACTTAGTTGTTAAACAAAACAGGCTCTTTATTTAATCTCTATCCATTAAACAACCTAGAACAAGCTCTCTAAATTTAATTCAATGGATGCATTACGATAAGAAAGATAGGTTGATCTAAGCAATAAACACACAAGCTCGGATTATTTAACTTAGGTTGTATTCTCCAATTGCAATCTCTGATCACAATTTTGCTACTAAGGATTAGAAATTCAAGACAATTACGGATCAAGATTTCTACTCTAGCAATAGACAACAACCAGATTATTTCAGTTGGCCATTCCAAATACAATCAGCAAGTAATCATAAGCATTAGATATGGGAAAATACAAGCAACTTCAATTAGAGAATTGGATAACAACTTCTTGCACAATTAACGCACAAAAACCATATCAGGGGCTTTGAAATCACCCTCAACCAATTCAGATTCAGTTACACATGTTTAAGAACGTGGTAAATACAATACAACATGGAGACATTCCAGAAAATGAAAGGGAAGGGAAAAACTTAGCAAATTTGATGTAATTCTCTTTGGATTGTAGTTCTTCCTCTTTCCAAGCTTCCTTTCTCCTTCAAGAACTCCAAGAGATGAAAGAATTCCAGAGCTGCAGCCTCTACCACGTTCTCCCCTCTTCAAGTTATGAAAATAAAACCCTAAAATGTGTTTAAATACTCTGCTACAGTAACGTGCTACAGTGTCCCGTATTATACATGCTACAGTGATGTGTGGAATTACATTTCTACACTTCTCACACTGTTTTGATTACAACTTTCGGTACACTGAATGGATTCATAAACCGTAAATTTCTCCAAAAAGTAGACTTCGAGAGCTTTTCAACGGTATATGATATGTCATCGGGTTCATTGTATATCAATACAATTAAATCCGAGAAGATGGTTGACTAGCAGAGGTGAAAATGAAGGGTTTTACTCCATTTTTGTGCAAGTTGCTCCAAAACTCCTACAAACATCAAAACCACACAAAAACATAAAAATACCAAGGAATATAGCAAAGAAACATGGACGAATTGATATGAAAATGATATATAAATAGACACTTATCAACTAGCAGAGGTGAAAATGAAGGGTTTTACTCCATTTTTGTGCAAGTTGCTCCAAAACTCCTACAAACATCAAAACCACACAAAAACATAAAAATACCAAGGAATATAGCAAAGAAACATGGACGAATTGATATGAAAATGATACATAAATAGATACTTATCAACTAGTATTTATTCTTTTGAACTATTGTGAAGTGAAGACTTGGATTGATGACTTTTCTATGTTTGTGCAAGATAAAACTTGATGCTTTATCATGTTTTGTCAACATCCAACTTGACCAACTTGCGAGGATTTGAGTTTTTCAAGCGGGGGAGAGCTAATGTAGCATGGTCTATTTTATTCTTAAAGTTATTATTGTCTTTTTAGTTATTTGACTGATTAGGGTTTCTTTGATTTGGGAAATCATCAATTAAAGATTTTGACTTTTTCTAATTTAACTCAAACCTAAATTATTAGTAATTTAAGGATTTTGACTCAAATAGGGATTTTGACTTTTCATAATTTGACTCAAATTCTAATAGGGTTAGCTTAGTATAAATATAGGGTCTCATTATTATTTTGTCAAACATCATTTAGACATTGATTATTTTAATAAATTGAAGAATCATTTAGAGATAAATTATTGGTTGAGTGTTAAGTGGGAGTTTGAGTAAGCGTTTATTGAGTAATTGTTAAGTGTGTGTTTGTATGAGTTTGTTTGTTTTGTTATCTTGATTTGGGTTCCCTATCAGTGTATTACACAGAGTCTTAGGCTAGATCAATGAATCTAAAGAATCAATTATAGAACCCTAATAAAGGTTCTTTGACAATTTCTAATTATATTCTTAAGATAAAGGAAATAGCCAATATAGTTGTTGCTATAATAGAACATCTATTTCAAATCTAGATCGTCTATCTCATATATTGGATGGCCTTGGACTAGAGTTTGATGTTATCATTGTTAATCTTACCTTTCGAGCTAGAAATATCTTCAGAAGAAGCATATATAATATCAACTTCAAAGTTATGACATTAGACTAGCACAACATAAGACTACTCAATCACTTAGTGTTAATCACAGTGTTAACATGGCTAAAAGGTCATTTCCATCCGATTCATATCAGTCTAATAGATACAATCAAGGGATCAATCAAGGTTTTTGGTCTTCCAAAGGATAACCTTTCAATGGATTTGGGCAAGGTTCAAATTTCAATCAACGAGGAAGGGCCAGAAAAATTTCAAGGTAGAGGAGCCTCTAATAATAATGTTTCTAATGGTGGCAACAACAAACTAGTATGTTAATTGCGTGGCAAGGCAGGGCATACTGCTATCAAACGTTATTGCAGGCTTGACATCAGTTATCAAAGACATTAGGCTAACTCTGTGTCACAAACTCAAGTTCAATCTCCTAAAGTGTTTGTAGCTTCACCATCTATTATTCAAGATAGTTCTTGGTATCTTAACACGGTAGCAATAGATCACATTAGTGCTAGCGGATCTCAATAAGCTCTTAATTAACTAAATACAATGGTTTAGAATCTGTACAAGTTGGTAATGATACAACTCTTTCTATGTCTCATATTGGTTCTAGTATTATAACTTCAACAAATATCTCACAATGTTTTAGCTCCATAAAACACTTCATGTCCTTGTTATTACTAAGAACTTGCTAATTAGTGTTTAATTTTTCATTTGAGATAATAATGTCATTGTTGAGTTTAACTCACTTGGTTGCATTGTTGAGGACAAGGTTACGAAGAGGCCACTACTGCAAGGCTTTCTTATAAATGGACTATCAACTACCAGTTACAAGTTCTCAATAGAGGATTCAGACATCTATACCATCAAGTTCTACAAAAAATTCAGGCTGTTACTTAGTTGCTTTCCTGTAATAAAGCTTCATGTTAGTTTTTGTGATTCCTGAAAGTGTGAAAAAGAGTGTCAAACCATTATCTTAGTACTTAGACTAAGGGCTTATTTGTTTTAACCACTTAAATCTGAATCTAAATAGAATTAAGTGATTTGAAAAATTATTTTTGTTTGTTTTAATGTCTAATTACTTATTTTCAGACCTTATTGTCTGAATAAAAAAAGTGATAAAATATCACTTTTTTTTCTTAAAACATCTGAAATGTATAAAATGACTTTAATATCCCTCTAGCATCAAAGTTACATCTCCCTCACTCTCCTCTGCCAGCCTGCGGTCCCCCTTCTCTCCATTTTCAGCTTGCAGGCGCGCCAGCCCCTTCTAGACATAGACGCGCTATACCCTTATTTTTAAGGTTATTTTCAAAATTAATTTGCAAAAAAGTTCTTCAATAATATTCTTCTACTCTATAAAGAATTTTTTTTTCTTACAGTCATAAAATCTATTGATTCGATAAAACAATAGCCATCAATCTTTTTGATATTGACGTTGTTATTTTATGTGACATTTTGTTAATGGTTATTATTTGAGGATAATATTTTTTATTTATTTAAAATTTATTATTTACATCTATTTTATTTATATCAATAAATTATATTAAATATTAATTATGTTCCTGTATAGGTTACATATAAATTACATTTTTTTTGTTATTTTTATTAATATATTTTAGTTATATTAACTAATTTAAATAAATGTTGGTTAATAATTGGAAAAAAATAAATTTAAATAAAATAAATATAAATTAAAAATAAATTTAATAATTTAAAAATATAATTAATAAAGATAAAATATATGATTATTAATAATTTTAGTTTTATTTTATTAATTATTTAATTTTTAAAGGATTAAAACAATTATTGAGATAAATATTTTACATTTCCTATTACAAGGGTAAAAAAGTTACATTAAAAATAAGATATTTTTTCACCACTTTTTTTAAGAGGTCTATAAAAGAGTAAACAAACATGCTACTAAGTAGTAAAAATTAAGTCCTAAAAAGTGTTTAGATCTAAAAAGTGTTAAGTGATAGAAACAAACACTACCTAAGTCTACTACGCCTCTGCAACTTGTATAAACTAATGTTTAGGGTCCGTATCTAGTAAAGTCTATTGAAGTTTTCAACTATTACTTGTTGTTTGTGGATGACTATAGTAAATACATTTGGATTTTTTGTCTGAAATCTAAGTCTGAAAGTATGAACAAGTTATTTTTAAGCAATTTCATGCATTTGTTTAGAGACAATTTGATACCAACTCAAATGTTTATAGTCTGATTGGGAGCTCAGACCTCTTGCCGCTTATCTTTCTCAATTGGGAGTTCTTTTTGAACATCTATACCAACTATCACACCTATCCAACCTTTACAAACTGCCATCACTACCACTCAAATCATCCTTAAAAACAACCAAATCCATAGTTTTCATGGAATTGTTTAGATTTGACAGAGCATTTGAACGAGGCTTCTAATATATATTTTTTTCGTCAAAAAAAAAAAATTAAGCCCATGTCGTTTCTTAAAATCGTGAAAATTTGAGATAAAACCCCTTAAACTTTGCTAAATAAAAGAGTTTTCTGATATAAAATTTTGAACATTTTGCAAACCTTTAATGTCGTTGATCATCTCATAGGTTCTAAGAAAATTTTCGGATTTTGAGAATAAATTGCCAAAAAGACTTCAGTTAGCTTCAATTAACATAATAATATCTTTCACACTTAAACACTTGAAAGAAAGAAAGATTAAATATGAAAGTTTTTCTTAATACAAAGACGTAAAATAGTTTATTTTTAATCACATTCATAAATTATTCTTAAACGGGATTATATCAAAAACTATCCGTAAGGTTCGCCTCAATGTAAGTGGAAAGCAACTATAGTGTTTATATCACTGCAGCCATTTTAGTTTTTTTTTTTTGTGTCATCTAGGCCCATGTAACAAATTCCATCCATTTTTATACATACAGAAACTTGCAAAGACTATTTTACCCTTACTTTTCTGTAACCTTCCATCATCTTCTCTTGTCTCTTGTAACATTACCCTATATCTAAAGCTAACGCTAGCCGCACAACCCAACCACAGAATCAAACACCAAATCATTGGGACGCAAAACAATTAAATTATTTTAAAAAAATTAGGATTTGCTACAGATCCAATGCCAGATGGGTTTGCAAAATAATTAATACAACTTGTTTTTGATAATTTGTTCTGGTATACTGCGGGCACACAGTTTTTCAACAAAGAGTGCGGACAAGAATAGATGCAGATAGATGGGTTCTAGCACTGACTATTCTAGGTTGTGTGCTGGGTCAGAAAAGATTTATTCGAAGAAAGAGTTTCATCCTGGGTTAGAGAAGGTGGTGTAAAAATGATGACGAGGAAGGGAAGAGAGTAGCAGTTGTCAATGCAGAACTGTTCGTATTGATTGTGTGTTCTAAATGAGGAATTGACTGGTTGCAAAGGATTTACTTTTGTTTTACCGCTGCTTCACTCACTTCAACTAAACGAGACCTTGGGTGGAAAAGAGAGAGATAGACACAAAGTAGTAAACTAGTAACGTGTTTTAAGTCTGTGAGATTTTCTAGTTACAATTCCATTCTTGAATTTCATTTTTGCTTGCCACTCTGCTTTAATGGGTATTATACAGAAAAAGTTTTGAAGCTTTGGAACTGGATTTGTACCTTTGGCGGCGTTATGAGTTGGGAATCAATTATCCCACGTTTAACGCGATAAGAGAGAAACCCAGATTCCACGTCCTTCGAGGGGAATTGAGTTTTAATATGAAATTTTGGAGTGATGTCTGATTTATAATTGTTTACATTAAAATTTTCATTTTGCCCTTCTTTATTAATTTGAAATTGGATGGAATACTTAGATGGGGCCAAGGGATGGCAAACTAACTCGGTCGGGATTGGAAACCTGAAAAATTGGGTCATTCGGGGTCGGGGAATTATCTGAAAAATAGGGGTAATTGGCCGGGGTCGGGGTAGAAATTTTCTGGGAAAAATTGAAAAAATAGATATAATTAGGAACCCTAATTGAAATTTAGACACATCTTGAAAAATTTTCATGCTATAGACACTTTCTTGACAAAAAGACTCAATTACCCTTATGTATTCAATTTTTTTCCAAAACCTTATTTCCCCTTATTTCGCTCTTCAGTCAAAAATTACCGAAACCCATCGACAGTGCTCGAAACGCAAACCAACACGAGCATCGCCTAAGGATAGAAGCATCAAGGAAGATGACGTAGAAAGAAGCACCCATCGACACTGAGAGTCTCTAATTGTGATTTATTTGGTTGTTATTCGCTAGATTTGATTTAGTTTTTAGGGAATTTGAATTTGGGATTTGAGTTTCCGACGGATTTGTGAACTTATTTAGGGATAAATCGAGTGTTATAATGTGATTTTTGTGGTTTGATGCGTGTGAAAACCGACGAAACGAGTTGTGAATCCAGTGTTATATTGTGACGAAGAAGACACTTGACACTCGACAACTACCTGTTGAGTCCTGTCGAGTGGTGAAATGTCGAGTGTCGAGTGTTTGTCGAGTGGTGGTATAGTGACGAGTGATGGTGTAGTGTCGAGTGTCGAGTATTTGTCGAGTGATGAAATTTCGAGTGGTGTAGTGTCGAGTAGTGTAGAGTCGAGTGTCGGATAATTGTCGAGTGTTGTCGAGTGTCGAGTGTCGCGTTGTGTTGTGTCGAGTGTCATCACAACACCACTCGACACTAGACAAATATCCGACACTCGATACTACACCACCACTCGACAAACACTCAACACTCGACACTGTACCACTGGACATTACACCACTCGACAATTATCTGACACTCGACACTACACCACCACTCGTCACTGCACCACCACTCGACAAACACTCGACACTCGATATTTCACTACTCGACAAACAATCGACACTCGACATTACACAACTCAACACGACTCGACAGGTAGTTGTCGAGTGTCTTCTGCATCGCAATATAACACCGAATTCACAACTCGTTTCGTCGGTTTTCACATGCATCAAACCACAAAAATCACATTATAACACTCGATTTATCCCTAATAAAGTTCAGAAATCCGTTGGAAACTCAAATCCCTAATTCAAATTCCCTAAAAACTAAATCAAATCTAACGAATAATAACCAAATAAATCACAATTAGGGACCCTCCTTGTCGATGGGTGCTTCTCTCTGAATCGTCTTACTTGATGCTTCTATCCTCAACCGATGCTCGTGTTGGTTTGCGTTTCGAGCGGTGTCGATGGGTTTCGGTAATTTTGGTCTGAAGAGAGGGAAATAAGGCTTTGGAAAAAAATTGAATATATAAGGGTAATTGGGTCTTTTTCTCAAGAAACTGTCTATGGCATGAAAAATTTTTAAGATGTGTCCAAATTTCAACTAGGGTCCCTAATTGTGTCTATTTTTTCAATTTTTTCAATTTTCTGCCTCGGTTGGTCGGGGTGGAGGTGCCGGGGCCGGGGACCTGAGATTGAACCCGGGGTGCGTAATTAAATTAAAAAATTATATCAATTTAATCCATCAAATTTGTATTCTTAAATATAACCCCTTAAACGACATCCTCTATTGTCTATAATTCACTTGTCATTTACTTCAACTTACAAATACAAGGCCGTTATAGTTAAATATGATGCAAAAAGGCAAAAAAACAAACCTAAAACAAGCAACTTGCCAAAATGCTGGACACGACTCGACATGTAAGTGTCGAGTGTCGGTGCATCCGACACTCGATGTCTTCGAAAATAGACTGATATCGAGTGTCGGTTGTGAATCCGACACGACACGACTCGACATGTAGGTGTCGAGTGTCGAGTGGCTAGTGTCGAGTGTCGGATGATGTATCCGACACTCGATGTCTTAAAAAATAGACTGATATCGAGTGTCGGTTATGAATCCGACACGACTCGACATGTAAGTGTCGAGTATCGGATGATAGTGTCGAGTATCGGATGATAGTGTTGAGCGCGTCGAGTTTTGTCGAGCGTTTTGATAGGTTGCTTGTTTTAGCTTTGTTTTTTTGTAACCCGGGTTTTAATCTCAAGTTATTGGAAAACCCCGCCCCGAAAAAAATATTCCAGAGAATTTTTCGGGACCGGTGATAGGTGTCTATTTATGTATTACTTTTATATCAATTCGTCCATGTTTCTTTGCTATATTCCTTGGTATTTTTATGTTTTTTGTGTGGGTTTGATGTTTGTAGGAGTTTTGGAGCAACTTGCACAAAAATGGAGTAAAACCCTCATTTTCACCTCTGCTAGTCAGTGATCTTCTCGGATTTAATTGTATTGATATACAATGAACCCGACGACATGTTATATACCGTTGGAAAGCTCTCGAAGTCTATTTTCTGGAGAAGTTTACGGTTTATAAATCCATTCAGTGTACCAAAAGTTGTAATCAAACAGTGTGAGATGTATAGAAATATAATTCCACAAGTCACTGTAGCATGTATAATACGGGGCACTGTAGCAAGTCACTGTAGCAAAGTATTTAAACACATTTTAGGGTTTTATTTTCATAACTTGAAGAGGGGAGAACGTGGTGGAGGCTGCAGCTCTAGAATTCTTTCATCTCCTAGGGTTCTTGAAGGAGAAAGGAAGCTTGGAAAGAGAAAGAACTACAATCCAAAGAGAATTACATCAAATTTGCTAAGTTTTTCCCTTCCCTTTCATTTTCTGGAATGTCTCCATGTTGTATTGTATTTACCATGTTTTTGAACATGTGTAACTGAATCTGAATTGGTGAGGGTGATTTCAAAGCCCTTGATATAGTTTTTGTGAGTTGATTGTGTAAGAAATTGTTATCCAATTCTCTAATTGAAGTTGCTTGCATTTTCCCATATCTAATGCGTACGATTGCTTGCTGATTGTATTTGGGCTGGCCAACTGAATATAATCTGGTTGTTATCTATTGCTAGACTAGAAATCTTGATCCGTAATTGTCTTGAATTTCTAATCATTAGTAGCAAAATTGTGATCAGAGATTGCAATTGGAGTATATATCCTAAGTTAAATAATCCGAGCTTGTGTGTTTATTGCTTAGATCAACCTATCTTTCTTATAGTAATGCATCCATTGAATTAAATTTAGAGAGCTTGTTCTAGGTTGTTTAATGGATAGAGATTAAATAAAGAGCCTGTTTTATTTAACAACAAATTAAGGAAAGATTGGGATAACAGAGCTTATTGTTATCTACGGTTGATAATTTCAATACTGTAATTGGATGACAATTCTACGATTAATTCGCAAATCCATATCTTGTGGTAGAGAAGGATCCCTTAACCAGATTTCTCTCATTGATCTTTTATTCAAATTAACTTCGGTTTTGTTATTCTTAATTTGCATTCTTATTTCATTTAGTTAATCATTCAACAAAACCCCCCCATTTAGTTAATTGTG
>SNVD02011298.1:0-54321 GCA_013180625.2 Boswellia sacra | reverse complement strand
GTGACCGTTGTCAAAGGACAAGTAATTTAAGTGCCAAAAATCAAATGCCACAAACCCCTATACTTATTGTCGAGATTTTTGATGTGTGGGGTATTGATTTCATGGGTCCTTTTCCTTCATCATTTGGTAATATTTACATTATACTTGCTGTGGATTACGTTTCTAAATGGGTGAAAGCAAAAGCTACGAGAACTAATGATTCTAAAGTTGTTGTAGATTTTGTGAAATCTAATATTTTTGCGAGATTTGGAACACCAGGAGCCATGATTAGCGACAGAGGGACACACTTCTGTAACTGATCATTTGAAACCTTGCTCAAGAAATACAACATCACTCATAAGGTGTCTACTGCATATCATCCACAAACTAGTGGTCAAGTTGAAGTTTCAAATCGAGAAGTCAAGTCCCTTCTCGAGTGGACAGTGAATCCGAACTGAAAAGATTGGGGGAGCCTATGATGGAATGATTGGCAACTTTGGGCATACCGGACTGCTTACAAGACAAATATTGGTATGTCTGTTAGGTAGTCTATGGAAGCATGCCTGCACTCTAGTGGAGCTCGAACATAAAGCATGGTGGGCAGTAACGCTTTGTAACATAGAGAGGGATGCTTGCTGGAGCAACAAAGGAGCTCCACTGCCAAGAATTGGAAGAACTTAGAAATGATGCCTATGAGAATTCCAGAATTTACAAGGAGAGAACTAAGGCAATTCATGATAAACTGATCTCCAGGAAGAATTTTGAAGTGGGACAGAAAGTTCTTTTATTTCATTCTCGCCTCAAGTTATTTCCAAGTAAATTACGATCTCGATGGGTTGGACCTTTTGTTATTACTAATGTTTTTTCTCATGGTGCAGTGGAAATCAAGAGCTTAAAAACGGACAAAGTATTCAAGGTGAATGGGCATAGGTTGAAGCCTTACTATAAGAATTCAGTGATGCAGGACATCGATGAGGTACCTCTCTATGAGCCAACTTATCTTGATGGGTGAGGACAGATAACGTCAGGCTGAGGACGTTAAACCAAGCGCTTATTGGGAGGCAACCCAATGTTTTTGAAATATAAATAAAAAGAGACAAAGAAAAGAAGGTAGTATTGATCAATTTTTGTGTTTCGAGGAGATTACTCTCATGGGCTATTATAATTGATCAGGTTTTATCTCTCTTTGCCATTTGTCTCATTTGCTTTGTTGTTTGTTTTTGACTTTCATTTGCTCTTGTGTTTTTATTTCTATTATGTGTCTCTATTTTCTTTTCTTTTCTTTTCTTTTCTTGTGTTTAATTTGATTATTCCGTGCTTCGAGTTCAGTTGTGCAACAACTTGAGGAAACATTCAAACGGGAGTTGAAGCCATTGCCCGAAGGTTTGAATTGTGCATATCTGGGAGAAGAACAAACTCAATCGCATTATCGGTAATAGCTCTCATTTTCTCCTCTTCAATGGATGCCGATATCTTTCTATCGAACCTTCGTAAATATTTCCCTTCACTTCCTCAAAATGCTGTGTTAAAAATTTATAAAGTACGGATGACTAGACTTTGGGCATTGATGCTTCTAAATGTGCCTGCGGATATCCGATGGCTTATCGAAGCCAAGGTAAGATTGTCTGGTGAGCCTGATATTAACCTAGCAAAATAGATGCTTGGTCTAGGAAAGAGCTACTACGCCAAGAGGCGAAGAGCAAAAAGGTTACAAGTATGTTATAAATGTGCTAGATGGAATTGTAACCAGACTTGTCGTTTATTAGGTTTTGTGTCCAGAAATAGAGAGGATAAATTGTCATTTATTAAGAATGGTCTGTGTAATGAGTCGCTGGATAATGTTTTATTAAATCTTGAGTCACATTCTTGTGGACTTGTTCAGCGTGAATTGCTTAATCTATGGACACAATTTCGTGATGAATTGCAGTGTTATAGTCTAGGAAATCTGACTAAAAACGACCATGTTTGCCAGTTTATAAGAAAACTGGATGGGAAGCAAATCCCCGACTCATAGAAGGCGTTTCAGCCGTTACTGGACGTAAAACCAGAGGAAGATGTGAGCCACAACACAACTACTTGTATATTTGAATGTGTGTTGTTGTTGTAGAATTTTTTTTTTCTTGTTTCATTTGATCTGATTATCAATGTTGTTTTTGTATTGTTGTTGTTTGTTGTTGTTTGTTTGTTTTAATTTCAAGTTTTCTTCTTGACAAACCATATGACTACCCTATGGCATAAGTACACGTGGGAGACAAGTGTGGAGGTTTTGTCAACCTCCACCGAAAGTGTATCTCCATTTTTAATGCTTCACGTGGGAGACAAGTGTGGGGGTTTTGTCAACCCCCGCCGAAAGTGTATCTCCATTTTCAATGCTTCACGTGGGAGACAAGTTTGTAGGTTTTGTCAAACCTCGCCGAAAGCATATCTCATTTTTTCAAATCTTGGGGCGATAAATCTGCATCGAGCAACCCCCACCGAAAGTATGTCCCCATGTGTCAAAATTTGAGAGTTTTATGGGTGTATATATACATTCTCCATATTTTCATATGTCATTCCATAACCTGTCTTGCAATTGAAAAGCATAATATCTAACGTGTCTTACACAAGATTAGAGCACTTGTAGAAATGGAAAAAACACCAATTCGGCGATTCCAAAATATATGCGTATTTTGTGGATCGCAATTTGGTAAAGATGGAGAGTTTACAACAGCAGCTCTTGATCTTGGTAGGACATTAGCTGCGAGGGGTATTCATTTGATTATGGAGGGGGTATCTTGGGTTAATGGGGTGTGTGTCGACAGCTGCATCCTTGGGAGGAAGTAAAGTTCTCGGCATTATCCCTAAACCATTAGCTGTGCGAGATATCATAGGCAACACAATGGGGGAAGAGTTTCAGGTCTCTAGCATGCATGAGCGTATTGCATATATGGTCATTAAATCTGATGCATTTATAGCTTTGCCCGGTGGTTATGGTACATTAGAGTAGATATTTAAAATCACCTCTTGGGCACAGCTAAACATCCATCGGAAACCCATTGGTTTGTTAAATGTCAATAATTTTTTTGATGGGTTGTTGTCTTTTCTTGATCAAGCAGTAGAAAAAAACTTCATCTCACAGTCGGCGAGGCAAATCCTGGTTACAGCTTCAACTGCAGGGGAGTTAATTGACAAATTGTAAGCATTCGTCTATTCGCCTGATCCAACAATAGCTCGGATAGATTGGTTTGCGGAGGGCAATGAAAGGCGTAAACTGGATTTAGCGCTCCATCTGTAATCTTTATCTGCTGGTTTGCTTCACTTTTGTTTGCTTTCTTTTATTGTGTTTATTTGAGATTTTTCATGTTATTTCTTTTGAGTTTTTTCAGGTTATTTCTTTCGTTCCAGGTAATATTTTCTAATCTTGGATTTTAGAGTGGTGGCTTAAAAAGTTCAAGTCCTCTTGAAACGCATTGTGGATCTCTTCAATCCATAATGGCTGAATCAATAGGCTAACTTCTAAACTTTTTAGACCCATTCTAACTGACTTGTTTGTGTTTGCTGACTTGTTGGACTTTGTTATTTTATGAGTAAGTTTAGTTTTACGTAATTTAGAGTTGTTATGTGTTTTCATCTTTATCAGTTCGATTTAAAAAAAAATTGTGGAAAAACCTGAGAATGGCAGAATATGGGGTTTCTTTAACCTTTGAAACGCATTCTCTCGAAATAAATCTGTAGTTTGTTTATTTCATGTTATTTGAAATGTCTTGTTTCTTGTTTTGTTCTTTCTAATAAAGGTATATAGGCTGGAAACCTTAAGTCTGCGGGCTACTGGTCCTAAGGATTGTTGAACTATACAATCTTGACTCAGGTGTAACAACGCCACGTACCTCTTTTCTTGCATTTTGTGGGTCGATGATAAGATAATGATTGAATTAAGAATAACTCTTGGAAAAATGATAAATGATGCATGGATCTGTGTGCTTGAAATGTTTATTGGTTTTCGCTTTGCTTTTGATTCCTTTCGCAACATTGATCACTGAGCTATTATCACTGAGTTATTTGTTCACTTAGAGAAAGTTTATGTAATTTAAATGTTTCTTCATATTTCAATGAATTCTAGAACTTGTTTGATGGTCACTCGAGGCGAAATCCTAGACTGTGCAATATTAGGGAAATGATTTAAGCCATCTTTGGACCGTTTGAGCCTTAATAGCCAACTTTTATTAAAATTGATCCCTAGTTACCTCTTTGAGCCTCTGTAAGCCTTTTGTTTTTTTTCTTGTTAACTCACTAAAAGATTTCCTAACCTCAAATGAATTTTTTTTTCCAAACAGTTTATCCCTTACCTATGAGCATGTAGATCATTCACGATTACATTTTGAGCTATGTTCTGATTTTGGGAAGTTAGAGGAGGTTGGGTTGTGTCATGAGCAATGCAAGTGCATTTTATTGTGTTTGTAAAAAAAAAAAAGAAACAGAAAAAGAAAAAAAAACAAAGAACCAATATGTACTTCTTGTCCACGTACTTACACATTAAGGACAATGTGTTGTTTAAGTGTGGGGGAGGGAAAATGTTGTAAAAAAAAAAAAAGAAAAAAAAAAGAAAAAAAAGAAGAAAAAGAGATCTATACCCTTGAGTGTTCTTAAAAAGAATGAAACAACAAAGTATGGGGATATAGTTTTCTTTTGTTTTCTACAAAAAAAAAAAGAAAAAAAAAGAAAGATTGAGTGTTCTAAATAAGTTTGGGGGAGTAACCGGGTGAATGGAAATAAGTTGTGTTATAAGGGTTGAGCTCCACATAGTCTTGAATGATTTATGTGTTTGTGGGTGATTTGAGCCAAATTATTATCCTTTATCATACCTTCACCCAAGCCAAACGTTACAAGCTTAATAAAGTCCTATTTGATCCTTGGTGTTGTGCATCTCTACATTAGTGGAGAGTGACTTGAAAAGCAGGCCTATGGAGTTCATTTATACACACATCTTCAATATTAAATACGATTCATTTTTATGCATAAACGCATCTGGGTTACAAGTGATTAGGTGAGAATGGCTCTACACACACACACTTGAGGAATTGAAGTGAAGCGAAACTAATATTTGAGATAAAATTGTTGATCAAGTGCATTATTTTGAAGTTTCCTTGGGTTATAATTAAGTACAATCTTTGAGGCCTATTTGCAAGATCAAGCATTTGTGTGTTTTAATTTTTTGTTGATTCTGTTCGGTTTAGTTTTATTTTATATTGTTGTAGTTGCTCGAGGACTAGCAAAGTCTAAGTGTGGGGGAATTTGATAGGTGTCTATCTATGTATTACTTTTATATCAATTCGTCCATGTTTCTTTGCTATATTCCGTGGTATTTTTATGTTTTTGTGTGTTTTGATGTTTGTAGGAGTTTTGGAGCAACGTGCACAAAAATGGAGTAAAACCCTTCATTTTCACCTCTGCTAGTCAGTGATCTTCTCGGATTTAATTGTATTGATATACAATGAACCCGATGACATGTTATATACCGTTGGAAAGCTCTCGAAGTCTATTTTCTGGAGAAATTTACGGTTTATAAATCCATTCAGGGTACCAAAAGTTGTAATCAAAACAGTGTGAGAAGTATAGAAATGTAATTCCACAAATCACTGTAGCATGTATAATACGGGACACTGTAGCAGGTTACTGTAACAGAGTATTTAAACACATTTTAGAGTTTTATTTTCATAACTTGAAGAGGGGAGAACGTGGTGGAGGCTGCAACTCTGGAATTCTTTCATCTCCTGGAGTTCTTGAAGGAGAAAGGAAGCTTGGAAAGAGGAAGAACTACAATCCAAAGAGAATTACATCAAATTTGCTAAGTTTTTCCCTTCCCTTTCATTTTCTGGAATGTCTCCATTTTGTATTGTATTTACCACGTTCTTAAACATGTGTAACTGAATCTGAATTGGTTGAGGGTGATTTCAAAGCCCATGATATGGATTTTGTGAGTTGATTGTGAAAGAAATTGTTATCCAATTCTCTAATTGAAGTTGCTTGTATTTTTCCATATCTAATGCTTATGATTGCTTACTGATTGTATTTGGAATGGCCAACTAAATATAATCTGTTGTTGTCTATTGCTAGATAGAAATCTTGATCCGTAATTGTCATGAATTTCCAATCATTAGTAGCAAAATTGTGATCAGAGATTGCAATTGGAAAATACAACCTAGGTTAAATAATCCGAACATGTGTGATTATTGCTTAGATCAACCTATCTTTCTTATCGTAATGCTTCCATTGAATTAAACTTAGAGAGCTTGTTCTAGGTTGTTTAATGGATAGAGATTAAATAAAGATCTTGTTTTATTTAACAACAAAGTAAGGAAAGATTGGGGTAATAGAGCTTGTTATTATCTACGGTTGATAACTTTAATGCTGTAATTAGATGACAATTCTACAATTAATTCGCAAATCCATATCTTGTGGTAGAGAAGGATCCCTTAACAAGATTTCTCTCATTGATCTTCCATTCAAATTAACTTCTGTTTTGTTATTCTTAATTTGCATTCTTATTTCATTTAGTTAATCATTCAACAAAACCCCCCCTGTTTAGTTTATTGTTGCTGGAAAATAACAAATTCAATTAGAATCAATCCTCGTGGGAACGATATCTACTTATCACTTTATTACTTGTGCGACTAGTATACTTGCTAGTTTTGAACGCGTCAGGCTTTTCTTAGATTTTCAAATCTTGTTGTATCCAACGCCTTAGTGAACAAGTCAGCCAATTGTCTATTAGTGGAGATGTGTTCAATGTGTATCACCTTAGACTTTACTAGTTCCTTTATAAAATGGTATCTTATGTTAATGTATTTTGTTCTAGAGTGCTTAATAGGATTTTTGAAAATATTTATAGTACTAGTATTATCACAAAACACAGTTATGGGCTTTTGTTCAATATCATAGTCACTCAATATTTGTTTCATCCACAATAGTTGCGTGCAACAACTCCCTGCTGCTATGTATTCGGCTTTAGCAGTAGATAAAGAAATAGAATTCTGCTTTTTGCTGTGCCAACTAAGTTAGTACCAAGATAAAAACATCCTCCTAAGGTACTTTTTCTGTCATCTGCATTTTCTGCCCAGTTAGCATTACTAAACCCTACAAGATAATCATTTGTATCTTTAGGAAACCATATTCCATAATCATGTGTTTTATGAACATACCTGATGATTCTTTTAGCTGCTGCCAGATGTGATTCTTTGGAATTTGCTTGAAATCTTGCACACAATCCTACACTAAAACACAAGTTTGGTCTGCTTGCTGTGAGATATAACAAACTACAAATGATACTTCTATACAAACTTGCATCAACATCTTTTCCTGCACTGTCTTTTGAAAGTTTAAGATTAGTACTGATAGGAGTTTTCATTGGTTTTGAATTCTCAAGCCCGAATTTCTTTACAAGATTTTTAGCATATTTTGATTAAGATATGAATATCCCATCATTCATTTGCTTACCCTGCAATCCAAGAGAGAAATTTCACTCTCCTACCATGCTCATCTCAAACTCTTCCTACATCAACTTAACAAACTCATTAGTTTTGCTTTTGTTAGTTGATTCGAATACAATGTCATCCACATATATTTGTGCAACAATAAAATAGTTAGATGCATGTTTGATAAACAAAGTCTTATCATTGCTGCCTCTTTTATAACCTTTGTTGATCAAAAAGTTTGTCAACCTTTCATGCCAATCTCTAGGAGCTCGTTTCAAACCATATAAAGCTTTGTCCAATTTGTACACAAAATCAGGATGTTTAGGATCTTCAAAACCTTTAGGCTGTTCAACAAAAACTTCTTCATTGAAATAGCCATTTAAAAATGTTGTTTTAACATCCATTTGGTACAATTTAAAATCAAGCAAACAAGCAATTGCAAGTAGTAATCTGATTGACTCAAGTCTAGCTACTGGTGCAAAAGTCTCATCAAAGTCTATCCCTTCTACTTGTGTGTAACCTTGTGCAACTAGCCTAGCCTTATTTCTTACTATGTGTCAACTTTCATCAGTTTTATTTTTGAATATCCATTTATTTCCAATGACATTTGCATTTTCTGGTCTAGGAACTAATTCCCATACTTTATTTCTTTTAAACTGATTAAGTTCATCTTGCATAGCTTGAATCCACACATCTTCTTTCAAGGCTTCTTTCACATTTTTTGGTTCAACTAAAGAAACATAACATGTAAATCTTACCTAATTTCTTACCTTGCTCCGAGTCTTTATCATGCCATCTGGTGTTCCAATGATAGAACTTGTTGGATGTGCTTTCTGAATCCATGTAGGGGGATATTTCTTTTCATCTTCATTCCCGATTGAATTTCTATTCAAATTTAAATTGTCAGATGTTACTGTTACGTCGGGTGTAACAGCAGCTGTTTCCTTTTTCATAATAGAATCTTCTTTATTGTTGCTGTCTGAATCTGACTTTTCTGTATCATCTGTGAAGCTGGTTATGCTTTCCTCTTGTGATTACTTTGCATAATCGTCTAGATCATCAAATACTACATTTGCAGATTCCATGACTGCCTCAGTTCTTAGATTGTAAACTCGAAATGCTTTGCTGTTTTGTGTATGTCCCACAAAGACTCCTTCATCACTCTTTGGATCTAATTTTCCTAACTGCTCTCTGTCATTTAAGATGTAACACCTGCATCTAAAAACATGAAAATATTTCAAATTCGGTTTTCTACTTTCAAAATTTCATAAGGTGACTGGTTAGTGTCAGGTCTAAGAAAAACTCTATTTGAAATATAAAAAGCAGTGCTTATTGCTTCAGCCCATAGCCTTTTGATCAACTTTTTGCTATTGAGCATTACTCTAGCAATCTCTTGAAGAGTTCTATTCTTCCTTTCCACAATGCCATTCTGTTCAGGGGTTTTGGGAGCTGAAAATTCATGATCAATTCCATGATATTTGCAAAAGTAAGCATAGCTAACATTTTCAAACTCCGTTCCATGATCACTTCTTATCCTCACAATCTTGCCAATGTTCTTATTTTGTTCATTTTCAAGCTTAACACAAAGATTCCTGAAAGCCTCAAAAGTGTCATATTTTTCTTTAATGAAATCAACTCAAGTATATCTAGAAAAATCATCCACACAAACAAATATGTATCTCTAACCTGTAATGCTTTCAATTTGCATAGGACCCATAAGATCCATGTGAAGCAAATCAAGTATTTTGGATGTGCTAAGATGTGGATTTGACTTGTGTGAACTTCTAATTTGTTTTTCCATTTGACATGGTCCACAAATTCCATTAACTTTGTCATCAAGTTTAGGAACTCATTTTACAGCTCCTAACTTAGTTAATTTAACAAAATCTTTGTAATTTAAGTGTCCTAATTTTTGATACCACAATTCTAAATCCAAAATCCTAGCTTGAAATACAATCTTTATCAAATAACAATTATCCAAAGATCTATTACCTTCTAGAATACATTTACCAAAATTATCTAATACCATGCATTTGTTTTGTGTGAAATTAACAATATACTTGTCATCACAAATCTGACTAATACTAATAAGATTATCTTTCAAACCTTCAACCAGCAAGACATTTTGAAAATTGGGTAGGCCTTTGACATTCAAAATACCTTTACCAATGATCTTACTCGTTACTCCATCTCCATAGGTGACGTTACCTTCCCTGTATGCTTTAAAATTTGTTAAAAACTGTTTATTTCCAGTTATGTGCCTGGAATAACCACTGTCAAAATACCACAAACCATTAGAAGTATGTTCAAGGGTGGTAAGAGCAACATGGCATACTGACTTGTCTTTCTTAACACATTGCAGTTGTGATTTTGGTAATAGTTTGAACTGTTTTGACCTTTAATGCAAAAGATTCAATAATTTAAAGCATTTAGGTCTAATATGTCCCTTTTTACCACAAAAATAACAAGTTGGAATGAATTTCCTTACCTTTGCAAGACTGGATTTGAAAGAACTTAGATGCAACATTACCTTCTGTAAACCCCAATCCATGTTTATTGGAGTTGTCACTTCCAAGACTCAAAACCTGATCAAGTTTGGCTGCTCCAATTTTGAGTTGATCAACACACTTTTTGCTTTCAACCAGTTATATTGTGATTTTCTCAATATGTGCTGTTTTGTCTGTCAAAATAATCTCCAATTTCGAGATATGATTTTCAGCATAAGATTTTTCACATTCCAGCACCTCAATCTTCTTCTTCAAGATTTTGATTTCTTCCTTCTGATTCAGCCATTCACCATAGAGTGCGTTGTATGTCTCTTGTAACTCTTCATAGTATTCTAGTCTATCTTCTTCATCAGAATGATCAACACTGGTTCTATAATTTTCTGTTATGTCAAACATAACAGCTTTCCCTTTATCAGCTGCAGATGTAATAAATGCAACAAAATTGCTCACGCAATCTTGATCTTCTGAATTCGATTCTGATTCATCACTCTAGGTTGCTGTCAGGCCTTTGTTCTTTTTCTTGAGATTAGCACATTCAGACTGAATATGCCCATAACCAGAACATTCATAACATTGAATCTGCCCTTTTCAGGTTGTTTTGGCTTCTTCTGGTCATTCTTCTTGTTAAACTTTCTAAATTTTTGATCACTTGAGCTTGACGGCTTTCCTTGATTATTTTTCTTGAAATTTCTTTTCATGAACTTAACATAATTTCTTGTTAGAAAAGCAATCTATTTAGAATCAGTTTCATCAAGCTCATCATTGCTTTCATCATCAGATTTTTCAATTTTCACATTGAATGCAATGCTTTTTCTTTTGCTTCCTAGTACTTTGATTAATATTAAAATTTTGGAGAATGCCAATCAATTCATCAACCCTCATCTCATCAGTGTTTTTAACTTCTTCAATAGCTGAAATTTTAGGTTGAAATTTATCTGAGACAGACCTAACTATTTTGCTAACAACTTCTGCATTAGTGAAAGTTTTTTCAAGCATGTGTGCAAAATTTGTGATGTGACATATCTTAGAGTAAAACTCAGAAATTGATTCATCCTCATGTATCATTAGATTTTCAAATTTAGAATTCAGTCTCATCAATTTAGATCTTTTAACAGATGCAGTACCTTCATGTTTTACCTCAAGTATGTCCTATGCTTCTTTGGCCACTTTGCATCTAGAAATATGTCCAAAATTGTTTAAGTCTACTGCAGCAAAAATTGCATTGAGAGCCTTTGAATTCTAGCTGGAACGTCGGTATTCTTAATCAGTCCATTCATCTTCAGGTTTGGGTTCGGAATCACCAAAAGCATTCAACTTTGTTGACGATGTCCATCATTTAAGCACAATAGTCCATGCCCTGTCATCAAGAGATTTGATATACATCATCATTCTTACCTTCCAATATGAGTAATTACTATCATCAAGAATAAGTGGTTGTGTTCTAGATCCTCTATTACGAATAAACTCCATCCTTCCAGATCAACGTGATCGTTTTCTTCACTTGTCTATCAGTGAACCTGCTCTGATACCAATTGATAGTTCTAGAAGTATGCAGTTATAAGAAATATAATAGTAAACTGTAAAGCAAATCGGCTTAGGAGGATTTTTACGTGGTTCGGTTAGAAAAACTACATCCACGGACAACTATAGAGCAGCGATTCACTAAGTTCTTATTTGTACAATCTTTAGGACCTTTTACAGTACTGACTCACTCTCACACGCTGACCTAATATTTGTAAAACAAAATATTCGCAAAGATCTTAAACTCTAGTGACACTGTCCACTCTCTGTCACAGATAACTTAACAACACTTTTTTTTTGAAAAAGTTACTTAGTAATATAAATCTAAAAAAATTATAATATACAGAAATCCGAGGGGCATACTCCAAGAATTACAAGAAGGACGTAAAGTCCAAACATACAATCCAACAAAAGATCAAAAATAAAGGCCACAAGCGACCTAAAACAAAGTAAAAAGGCCACAAACGGCCTTAACAACATAAATGATAAATGACCACAAACAGTCTAAATAAAAAAAAAATACAAGAGTTTCAGCCGTTCTTGTTTTTCTTCTTACCCTTCTTTACCGGGGTAGCTAGGGTGTCTGTATGAGTATGATCAACCCTATCAGATTGATCCTCATTACTCAGCCTATTCAAAGACTCAAAACGGGAGGGCAAAGTCTCAAGAGGTTGTCCTGTGTTTATCTGCCCTGACGAAACAAATGCCTCGCGATTGGTTGAACAATGGATAGTACCCAAAAGCTTACCTTGGTCGGTCGCAAAAGGAGATAGAGAGTCAGAATCTGAGACTGACTCTGTGCTCAAAACTCTAGCAGCCTTAGGAGGCACAACTTGCATTGAAGAATCTGCTGGAATAGCAACAGCTTTCGAACTCTCAACGACATCAGTCGCAACCTTACCCGAATTCAAGGGGGCACCATCAGAAGGGGTGCTATCGGAGGTGCTAGCCTCGTTCTTATCCTGAACTGAAGTCTTTGCTGGTTCCGGACAACGGTGACCAAACCTGCGACATTTGGAGCAACGTTTTGGAATCCACTCATATTCAACTTCAATTTGGATGGGCTCAGGAGAGAGTTTGCACTTGAACTCAAAGTTCTGGATTGGAGGGCGCTTTGCATCAAGAAGAACACACACCCTCGCATACTCCAATCTGGAAAGATCAGAAGTCGTCTTGTCACAAGAGATAGGTTGTCCAACCATACTGGAGACAATGCTAAGGCCTTTAGTTGTCCACAAAGGAAAAGGCAGGCCATATAAACAGATCCAAACAGGAACCTTTCTTAATTGATTCGTATTAAAATCCAAATGCGGGTTCCATGGTTGTAAGATAATTGATTTACATTCGAACATCCAAGGACTGCGAGCAATGATATTAAGAACCTCCTCCTCAATTTGAAAACGAAAGATGAGAAATCCCTTATTCGTGGAACGAACGTCCTCAAGACCACTAGATTTCCATGCATGCATCGTCATCGAACATGCAGCATGGAAGGGCATCACATATCCCGAAAAAAAGCCAACAAGACATCTACGCCATTCGGTCACATTCTCGTCGACGATCTCATCCGGAATCTCAAGGACTGTACCTGATTTTTTGGGGGTAACCGGGAACAGTTTGCATCGAGTACTCGAATCAGTGATCTTGATTTTGTCGGCCCAAGAACCAGCAGTTGATTTGGGTGGATCTATCATTCACAAATCAAGTACAATAAATATCTCATAAAAAAGACAAGGATAAACGAAAGCAAACCGGACACCAAAACGAGGCGGGCTTGCGAACTCGTCGTCTCCTCTTCTAATTTGCAATCCGCAAGGAATCAGGAGAGTGGCCAAGAAGCCAAGTTGCACGAAATAACCTGAGCAACAATCTGATTGGGTCTATGAACAGTGATGGCCGGATGAACAGTGATTACGTTGGTGAATAGTACCACCCGAAAGGAAAAAATGCGATTTGTGGGTGATGCGGTTGGAATCTGACGATGGTACAGAAGGAAAAGTTGATCAGCGATGTCCGATCTACAAGGTGGTGGTGGTGGTGAGAACCCACTCGCCGGTTTTCGACGAAGGGCGGCGGATAAATAGTAATTTCGAAACTTTGAAGCCGTGGACGGGGTTGATACCGGCTGAATCAGGCAGTGGTTATGAAGGAAAAGTTGTAGATCGCTGTCTGATCTACCAGATAGTGATGGAGGTGAGATGCCACTTGCCGATCTTCGATGATCGACGTGGGTGAATAGTAAATTCTAAAATTTTGAAGTCTTGGACGGACGTGTTGCCGGCTGATTCAGGAGGAGTAAAGAAGGAAAAAATTGTAGAACGGACCGAGATCAACACGATGGTGGTGGAGGTGAAGGTTTGGGAAATTTGAACGCGTTCCGGGCAGAATCTGAAGAGCGTCAAGAAGGAAAGTTTGCTCAAAATATCCCGATCTACAACATTTGTAAATCTTAAAGGCTGATTCGCAAATCGGCCGGAGTTACGAACTAGTTGAGAGAAAAATTTTCTCCCCTAAACCTTAAACCCTTCCCTAAAAAAGTTGAGCTATATCGTTAACAACACACTGTTAAGTTATACATAACACACGACGTATGATGCTGAATTACATAAACACTTAATCGCAAGTTATCCCAAGTGTCTACTAATTGACACAGACCCAATCAACAACTCATGTACAATTTCTACCACTCATACACGAATCAAAGACTCAAAGAATCAAATTATAGAAGCATCCCAATTTGCGTTGAAGCTCTTTTATCAATTCATGGAATGTCGAAACTAAGACTCTCTCAAAACACAACCAAATCAGCCAATATGCCAATCTATCAATCACGTGATCAGCCGCCTGATTATGTAAAAATAACTTTGTATATATAGTGAGAGGCATGGGCGAAATCTTCTAGAAATCTTGTAAAAATTCTAATCAAAATCATATTAGGATTAGGAGAAATAAAATAGGAAGTGATATAATTAAACTACTAAAGGAATTAGGACAAATAAATATTCTCCTATTCTAATTAGGATACAAGATATTATATCCTAATTTAAAAAGATATTTATTATAAATCAAATATTTCTAAAATATAATAATCACAATAAAATAATAATCACAATAATTTTCTTGTTTTATCACAAGTTGAACAAAATTCATTATGTGCATGGCACATGCACGTTGACACCAACAATCTCCTCCTTTTTGGCAACTTGTGATGAAAGCACCAAACTGTTTCTGATCAAAGCAAATCACACATGATAAGTCAATCATAAAAATAAGCTATCATGGCATAGCAAACAGAAAATATCATGTGTAAAGAATTAATCAATGTGCTGTTACAATTCTCATAACAGAACACTGTCAGAATATGTATATTCTGCAAACAAAATGACTTTGTCAAACTGATTAAGCAACATGTTAATCAATTTATGATCAGAGCAATTAGATCAATCAATGAAATTTGATCATGATTAGAGCAAAAACATCTGCGCAAAACATTCATCAAATCAAGATAACACAAACACAAAGCATCAAAATAGTTCGAATGCACACACAAAGCAAGCATAAACCGTTCTTGTTTTATCACAAGTTGAATAAAATTCATCATGTGTATGTCACATGCACGTTGACACCAACATTTTTCTTTTTATTTTCAAAAATCGAACATATGATGATGAATCAATCTAAATCCGATTAAAATTAATTTGAATGAGATATAAATTAATGCAAGTCCGAAAATTGCAGAGAAAAGGAAATAAGTTGATGAATTTTAAATTACTCTGCGAATTTTCTTAAAGGATCTTTAGGTCATTCAAATAAAAAATTTGTTTTGATATTTTCAGGCGACAACGGATGCCCATTAGGAGAATGAAAATAGAAACCTGCGTACAAAGGATATCATAGAGTTTCTTATTTTTCTTGTTGTCCTTTGTCTTCATCTTGTAACGTTTTCATTTTATTAATTAATAAAAGGCAAAATCATGACGACACGCGCATGGAAAATATTGCTTCCGTGTTAGATATGAAGCTGTATACATATGGAGGCATCGTAAGACGCCAATCGACAGTCATAACAAAAAAAAATCATTTAGAATTAGAAAGATTTCCTAAATGGCTCCCCACCAGCTTGCCTCGCTGTCTGCATCCACTTTCACCGGCTTACCATCTAGAAATCGCATGTTAATTCGACCATGCAACACTAATTTCGTTCCTCATCGACGCCGAATTCAATGCATCTCTACCACCGAAATGTATAATGACACCAATATTATTAGACGATCAGGCAATTACCAACGTTCTATTTGGGACAAAGATTATGTTCAAACCCTTACTAGAAAATATGGGGTACTAGTATTAATATTTTTAGGTTAATTATTAGTTTTCATTTCATTCATATGTGGTAGTATCCGTAGTTTATGGTTCTTATTGATATAATTTTTATTTTTACGCGTCAATAAATTTGTGCTAGATATTTTAAATTCTATAACTTAATTGTTTACTAGTATTACTCAGAACAAATAATGGTATAATTATATATTTGAATGATTTATTATATCAATAAGTTAAAACAACAAATGTTATAATATATACCATTATTTTAAATTAAAACACATGAAGGATGGAATATTCCGGAGATTTATTGAAAAAGTGAATATATCTAACCATGTTAATTTCATTAGGAAGAGCAGGTAAATCACGTTTTCTCTGATAAAACTATGGTACAGACATTACAGTTCTGATAGTATTCAGATTAATTAGAGTGATTTGTAACATAAGTCAAGACTAATTTTCTAATAGGAGGATAGCTTGAGAGTACGTCAATGTTTCTCTTATAGTACCATAGACTTTTCGGTGAGTAAATTTGACGATCGAATTCAATTATTTGATTTATCTGTTACAAGTTTTACATTCAAATTAAACCAAAGTTGCATATATGTGCATAGATTAAATAGTATTGTCACCAGCAGTGGCGGCTCAAGCCTTAGGCGGATGAGGCCATTGCCTGAGGCCCCAAAATTTGGGGAGGCTTCGTCTAAAATTATTTTGACTAATTTTATTTTATTTAAAAATTTAAAAGGCCCTTATAATTAAAATTATATCATACAGTTAGCCCATACAATCTATTAGTACAAAAAAATAATTTTATAATTTAATTTATTAATTGGCTCCACCTAATTATTGTAACTTAAAAAGTAAGAACGAATGTCAGACGAAAAAATTAGGATAAAATAGGATTCAAGAATAATCATATTAATTTTTATTATTTAATTCACAACTGAATTATTATAACTTAAAATATTAATTTAAACGTTGTAAGGGTCTGTAAGGTTGTTATTCCCTTTGTTCAATGTTTTTCTCATTTAAAATGTTTTCTCTTTCCTGACAACTCTCACTTTCTTCATTATCATAAACTTCGTCGTCTTCTTTTTCTTCGTCTCCAATGTGCATATACCTTCTTCTTCTTATTTTTCTCCATAATGTGCAATGCATTATCTTATTATTTCATATTTTAATATTTTTATTAATCTTACATTATTATTGTCAATATTGTTAATGTTTATATTTTTTTTTCATTTGTTTCTAGTTATTTTTTGTATTGTATTTGCTTGTTGTTACTTGTTAAATAATAATTTAGTCGTATAAATGGCTACTATAAAATAGGAATTGGGATATTGAAAGCTTAAGAAAAAAGAAAATTAGAAAAATTAGTTTACATCTAAAAGGCGAGAAAAATTAATCTTAGATAAAATATATATATGTTTTTAAAAAGTAAAATTTATAGTCATTTCAATTAAATATAAATTTCTCGTTATAAATGACGTCTTAGGTCTCAAATAGACTTAAGCTGGCCGTGGTTACCGGTCATCATGTTCAATTCACTGTCTATTATGTTAATTATAAATCTTTTGCAATCCATCTTGTTGAAATAGAGTGCAAAAATTAATTCACTGTTCATTAAGTTAGGTTTGTTTCCTTTTTATTTTAAAAAATTGAACATATGATGATGAATCAATCTAAATCCGATGAAAATTAATTTGAATGAGATATAATTCAATGTGCAAGTCCGAAAATTGCAGAGAAAAGGAAATAAGTTGATGAATTTTAAATTACTCTGCGAATTTTCTTAGAGGATCTTCAGATCATTCAAATAAAAAATTTATTTTGACCTTTTCATGCGGCAACGGATGCCCATTAGGAGAATGAAAATAGATACCTACGTACAAAGGATATCATAGAGTTTGTTATTTTTCTTGTTGTCGTTTGTCTCCATCTTGTAACGTTTTCATTTTATTAATTAATGAAAGGCAAAATCATAACGACATGCGCATGGAAAATATTGCTTCCGTGTTAGATATGAAGTCCGTCCCATGCTGTATATAGATGGAGGCATCGGAAGACGCCAATCGACAGTCATAACACAAAAAAGAAATCATTTAGAATTAGAAAGATCTCCTAAATGGCTCTCCACCAGCTTGCCTCGCTGCCTGCATCCACTTTCACCGGATTACCACCTAGAAATCGCATGTTAATTAGACCATGCAACACTAATTTCGTTCCTCATCGAGGCCGAATTCAATGCATTTCTACTACTGAGATGTATGATGAAGCCAAAATTATTAGACGATCAGGCAATTACCAACGTTCTATATGGGACAATGATTATGTTCAATCGCTTACGAGCGAATATGGGGTACTGATATTGATATTTTTAAGTTAATTATTAGTTTTCATTTCATTTGTACGTGGCAGTATCCATAGTTTATGGTTCTTATTAATTAGTGGACTGCTGCTACTTTGTCACTGATAAAAGATCTGTTTATGCAGGGAAAATCAACTGCAGAACGAGTCGAAAAGCTAAAAGGAGATGTCAGGCTGATGCTTGATGAAGTGGAGGATCCTCTGGAGCTCATTGATACCTTGCAAAGACTTGGAATATCTCATCACTTTGAGATTGAGATTCAGGGAATTCTGAACAGGATTTACACCAGTAGTCTCAACAATTATGTGCAAAAACAAGCAAGTTTGTATGCCGTGGCTCTTGCATTTAGACTCCTCAGACAACATGGCTATGATATATCTGCAGGTACTGACCGATCAAAATACAAATGAAACTTTAGACAAAAATAAAAAAATAAAATTGAAATTTTTATTTATTAACTTTTTTTTCATGAATAACAAAATCATAAAAGAGACTGCTGAAGCTAAACTGAACAATTATATTAAATAAAATACAAGAAAAGTCACAGTAGAACTCTATATATATAGTCGGTCTATGCATAATTTTGCGTTTGTTCTCATTCGTAAGCTTAACTTTCTACCCAATAATATTTTTCTGAAAAAAATTTCCTACTGAGCTGTATGAATCTGCATTTGTACTCCTTTTTTGCAGAAATTTTGAATAATTTCAAGGATGAGAAAGGAAACTTTAAGCCAGATCTCGTTGGTGATTGCAAAGGGATTTTATCACTCTATGAAGCTGCATTTCTTTTGAAAGCAGAAGGAGAAGAAAGTGTCTTTCATGATGCTAGAAATTTCACGTCCACATACCTCAAAGAATATGTGAAGCGAAACGAAGATCAGTATCTTTCCACATTAGTGAACCATGCATTAGAGCTTCCACAGCATTGGAGAATGCCAAGGGTGGAGGCAAGGTGGTTCATTGATGTGTACGCAGGAAAACAAGACTCGAACCCCGTCTTGCTTGAGCTTGCTAAACTGGATTTCAACATGGTGCAAGCAATGCATCAAAAAGATCTAAAATATGCGTCAAGGTAAGAGGTTAGAGGCTAGCTAAGGGGTAGCTTATTAAGTATTTGATATGGATTAATTTGACATCTAATCGTGGGAGCTAGGTCAATACTTGTTCTTAATATATTGAAAAAAAAAAAAAGAAACATCTCATTTATCTTATAAATGGTAATGTTTTCGTCAATTAATTGATGTCATTTCTTATACTGATTCAATTTATAAGTTCCCTGTCATATGAAGCTGGTGGAACAAATCGCGTATGGGAGACACGTTGAGTTTTGCAAGGGATAGGTTGATGGCGAGTTTCTTATGGACTGTGGGGATGGCATATGAGCCTCAGTTTGGATATTTCAGAAAGATGTCCACAAAGGTCTTCGCATTGATAACTGTTATTGATGATATCTATGATGTTTACGGTACAATAGAAGAACTCGAACTCTTCACTGATATCGTTGACAGGTTGGTGGTTATGATAGTTTTAATATAGTTTTGATTCTAAGGTTAAATCTTGACCAAAATTTTCTCTGTAATTTCAGATGGGACGGCAATGCAGCCGAGCAACTTCCACACTACATGAAGATAGGTTTTCTTGCTCTCTTCAATGCCATAAACGAAATGGGCTACGATGCTCTTGTGCAAGGGGTTTGCGCTATTCCTCACTTGAGGAAAGCGGTAATTTCATACATCTTTACACATAAATTCATAAAGTTTCGTGTTGTAGTTTGATGATCTCCCCTTAATCATTGCATATATAACGATGTTAAATTAATTGCTTCAGTGGGCAGATTTATGTAAAGCATATTTAGTGGAGGCAAAGTGGTACCATAGCAAATACGTCCCAACCCTTGAAGAATACATTGAGAATGCATGGGTTTCAATAGGAGCATTTCCCGTGCTAGTGCATGCTTATGTTTTAACAAAGATGGACTTGGAATCCATGCAAGACTATAACGATGTAATGCGTTGGTCTTCGATTGTTGTACGACTTGCTGACGATTTAGGAACATCCTCTGTAAGTTACATTTTCTACAATCTCTATTTGATAATTACATTTCTTTAATTTACAGTTATATATGAGATGTAAGCTTCCTTTTTTTTTTTTTTTTATTTAGGATGAGATGGTAAGAGGGGATGTTCATAAATCAATCCAATGTTATATGCACAAAACTGAAACTTCTGAAGAAGATGCTCGCAAATACGTACAAGAATTGATTACCACAACATGGTTGAAAATGAACAAAGATGGACTTGGAAAGACTCACTTGTCAAATACTTTTATTAGAATTGCAATGAACATAGCAAGGGCGGCTCAGTGCATATACCTAAGTGGAGATGGGCATGGCAACGAACATGAGACTAAAGATCAGATATTCTCGTTACTAACAAATCCCGTTCCATAATAAAGATCAAAAGAAGTTTGTTAAAGAATTGTATGCGCGCGGCTCCTAGTCAAGTGATAAAATCACATGTACGCTATTGAAATGGCGTAGTTTATGAATAATAATAAAGAGGATTTCACCCATTTCTTAATATCCTTCGAAAAGAACCATATTGCTAAATAAGTAAGTCAATTGCACCAAATAATTTTCATTATATTTTATCTCAATGATTTAGTATATAATTTAAAATGTGTATTCCCAAACCTCACAAAATGCGATTTATAAAATTATCACTTTCGATCAAATCAAAGAAATTAAGAACATTATAAATAAAAATAATTAAGAGCTATTCAAAGAGGAAGAGATGATAAAGACACTCACCCGAATTTGGAGTTGAAAGAATTGATTAATATGAAGACCATACCATTCTTAAAAAAAAATATTAATTTAAATGTTAAATTATATTTTATTATTCTTCCAGTATAAAATTACTTGATTGCCAAAGTTAATCTATCAACTGAAACTATATTCAAGAAAATAACCAATAGAAAATATATCAGTATCCATTTCTCTAATTAAGAACTCAGTTCCCAAACACCTTTTTATGAAAAATGCATGTAGCATTAACGATAATATAGAATATTCCCTGCACCATCACATGCATGTCCTGCAATATGAAGAAAATGTTCTTAATCCGTTGTGTTGTTTTTAATTTGAGTCACTAGAATACTTTTAGATTAATTCATTATTCTTATTATTATTATTATTGTTATTTTTCTTCTATGGATGTGGTTCATGGCATAAATTAAGTTGAAAGTTAGGCGGAAGTTTATATAATACTGCGATACAACTAGCTGGATCAATGATTGTTCTATACATGATAGTGTCTGTTGTCTATTTTGGTTCTCTCAAAGCAAGCGGATGGATACCACACAACACAACTGTTATTCGAGAGTTGCAATTATTGTTGCCTCCAGTCTAATCGCATCACCTACTTGCCAACAGTTTCTGATAAAATTCTTTCGATTATGATATAACTTCTGTTAAATGATCAGAAAAATGAAAATAAATAGGTTGCAGACTGCTCAAATTTGCCTTGAGGCTCTCGATATGGTGACTGATAGGTTTGTTTGAAGAGTGCTATCTTGATGTTAGAAATCTACAACATAACAGAAATATTAAATACCAAACACTTAAATTACAACAATTTAACAAAGAGGATATATAGCTTATACTAATGCAAATAATATTGGAAATTTATTCATGACTTTGAGATTCTTTTGTTGAAGCAATTAATTTTTCAAAGCAGACATATATGACAAGTTTATTAGATCATTTATCAGGTAAGATTTTGTCCAACTCCTTGAGAAATCTTATATAGTAAGATTTTGTAAGATTTTCTCACTTAATTCTTTCACCATTGATTCATCTTATTTGATTCAAAAGTATAGAACATCTATAACATTAGAAATCAACTCAATCAATAAAACGATTAAGGATCAATTTTTTTTTTAATTTTATCCATAAAGATGAATCGAGAAAATAGGTGAGGTATTATATGTGGTATAAATGAAAAGGAAAGGTATAGACAGTGACAAAAACAGCAAGAGGAAAAGGTATATGCTTTAAAATTTTTCCGTGGACTCAAAAGCTTGCTAAAAAGCAAGATATATTGAGATTCATACACTCTTACTTTTTGCTGTTTTTCTTTACCCAGAATCGTCTGACCTACCAACATAGACAAAGCCAGAAAATTTAGTTAGGAGGGTCATAATTTCCATCAACAAGTGATATTCAAAATAATAAATATTTAATGCTAATAATTAATCATATTATTTTTGGAATTCATGTAATATAAATTAAATTATTATTCATTTGATAAAATTTATTACTAAAAACATATTCTTTTAAAGCTTTCAACATACATAGATTGACATATAATTAAGACAAAATCCAAATTGAACACTTATATGTACTAATAGACACCAACCAAAAAGAAAAAAACACTTATATCCATCATTAGACATGAAATTCTAATATTAATAAAGTGATATATCAAATTCTAATATTAAACACTTATTTTAGATGGACAAAAAATGAAATGACTAAGAACTAAAAGAAAAATTATTTGATTGGGGCTTTAAAAAATCTGAATGGTAAAAAAGACAAGAGAAAGAAAGGTATAAAAAATCATGTTGATTTAGGGTAAATTTAAGAATTGTTAAATATAGTAAGGTCATTTGTGTATACATATAAATTTTAAAATAAGCAGGGGCTATTGTCCCTTCTCCGTCCATGCCTAACAAGAATTCATTGATAAAAGCTATGATTTGAAATGCTTTTTAACTTGCATTTTGTTGTTATATAATTATAAATCACCAATGATTTCTGAGTTCAGATTAATTTTCCCACTTCAAAGCACATTTTTTTTCATCAAATGTCAACAAGTTAATAATGTATACATATAGTAAGTTCTTAGCCTTTAAGTGATAAATAAAGCTTCTTAGCCTTTGGCACTTGTCTATTTTGATGTTGGGGTCCTGCACCAACTTTGTCTCTTGAAGGTTTTCGTTATTATGTTTCGGGGATGACTATGGGAGAGTTATCTAGCTTTTTCCTTTGAAAAATAAGTCAGATGTCAATTCTATCTTTGTTCATTTTCGTGTTTTTGTTGAGAAACAATTTGGCTTTTCTATCAAGTGTGTGCAATCTGACTTTGATGGAGAATATAGAGCTCCATTACCATATTTTGTAGCTCATGGCATTCTTTCCTTGTTCTCTTGGCCTTATAATCTCAGCATAATGGAAGAGCCGAAAGGAGACATCGTCATGTTGTTGAAATGGGTTTGTCACTTCTAGCTCATGCTTTCATGCCTTTGTTTTATTGGTGGGAGTCATTTCAAACAACAGTTATCTTCTAAATCAGTTATCAACTCTTATGCTTGATAACAAGTTACCATTTGAGGTATTCTTTCATAAAGCACCTTCTTATGACTTGCTTAAAGTTTTTGGTTGCTCTTGCCATCCCTATTTGAGGCCTTATAATAAGCATAAGTTTTAGTTTTGTTCATCTCAGTGTGTGTGTAAGCATTGAAATTTTGCTTATGATTTTGAGGCCTAGTGATGATAGCCAGAGACAGTAATCAGAAGCCTTTCCCGACTTGCAAGAACACCAAGATTCAATACTGAAATGGGGTGCAAAGTCAAGTAGGCGCTTAGGACCTGTGTGGTACGAGTTTGTGGGGGGGGGGGGGGGGGGGGGGGAGGAGAATGAAGAAGGGAAGGGAGGGGAAGGGGGGGGGGGGTGTGGTGGGGGTTGGGTGGCATCGAGATCTTACGAATGATATATATATGGCCAGCACATCACGGATCAACCTTAAGCAAAAATAGGGCTGGCACCTCTAGCATTACAAGTGTGTGCCTCTAACATTATAGGCGTGCGCCCTTAAGCAGAAGTGATACCTGTAACCTTTGAAACTTTAGTGACGCCTCTAGTTAGAAGGGCACGGGCACAAAAACTCCATCCTTGGTTCTTGGTAAGCAGTTTTGGGTACAAAAATATCAGAAACCTGATATTTTGAGAGATTTTGAATATTTTTAGAAACTCTTTTCAGTATAAATATTTTTCGATTTTTTCTTGGTGTTCTGGGCATCCTCTGAAAAATTTTGGGGTGTCGATGGTAGTCAAAGATTCGGCTTCCGATTAAATTCAAAATTTCATAAGTTTTCTGAGGGCCTTCTCTTTAGTTTAGATATTCTATTTGGTTTAGTTTGCCATGTTTAGGCATAATTAGAAATAATTATTCCATGCTTAGTTTATGATTAGTTTAGTTAATTAGTAGTTGATTGCCATGTTTAGGATTAGTCAATTATTAGTTAATTGCCATGTTTAGTTTAGGATTAGAGGTTCAATTAAGCATGTTCTGTAGTTAATTACATAGTTAATTAGCCGATAATTTGTCATTAAGTAGCCATTAATCATACATGAGTAATAGATAATTATTTGTTAATTATGTAGTTAATTAGGGGTTAATCAAGCATGATTAGTGTTTAATTATATGATGTTTAGATGATAATTATGCATACATAGTGTGATTGGTTAATGATTAATGGTGCCATAATTAGTGTGGAAATCACATATTTAGATTAATATTTATTTTAACAATGCCTTTTATTACTAATGCTCTTACTTGATGATGAAGAACCAAGCTTGAAACTTCTTCAGTCTATAATTATTCAATTTATTTTATCGCAATTATTACGAGAAATTGTTGTAATCCTCAATCCCTTCCCCCGTGTTTGATGGAAATATAATCAATTCTCATTCTCCTTTCTATGTATGTATATAAACTGTCAACACATCACATGTAATAAATAGATAAAAGCGGTTGCATACATAATAAAACCTAGGATCTAGAGGTGATAACATCAATGACATTAGAACCTAGAATTTAGTAAACCCATAGTGAAGGTTGGATTAACGTTCGTGCGGGTGTAGCCCTTACCTAACTTTCGAACCCATCTCTAAAGGGGTGATGGGTAGTTAGGTCTGAAGCTAAGGATCGACTGCCCTTATCCAAAATTTTCTCCAGTTATTTACCAGGGTAGCGACTCCAACACGTTCTTTGGGCCTTGTCTCCGCGACTTGGTGCGTAAGGCCCTTCGAGCAACCGAAAGGGAGCCTGCACAAGGAATCAGGTGCGAGTGCAACTGTTCATAGTGTGTTTCTTGCATATGGTTTATTACATAAAAAATATAAATGCCTTCATTCTTCTAGTCGAGTGTATATTGCAAGAAGTGTGGTGTTTAATGAACATAGTTTTTCTTTTCACCTTAATCGCAAATTTATGTTTTCACAAAAATTGTTCTCAACTAGTATTGATCCTGATGCTACCTAGCTTGCTTCAACAATAGCACCAGTACACATCCTGTAACGAGCAGTCCCCCGCCCGGGGGAACTGCAGCATCGGGACCTTACGGTTGTCGTCGGTCGGACACGTCCATGTATTGTCCGTTGTAGGCCCCACAGGTCCCGTACCACTTTGTTCACTTGGGGAACGGGGCCTCGAAGCATACCCTCTTTTACCCTTGTGGCGCGTCCCCCAGCTCTTGAACCCAAGACCTCCAAGGTCTTCGGCTTTCAAACCAAGTACCATTCGGGCAGTTTGAAAGCCAAAGACCTTTGAGGTCTTGGGTTTGAGAGCTGGGGGATGCGCCACAAGGGTAAAGAGAGTGTGCTTCGAGCCCCCGTTCCCTGAGTGGACAAAGCCGTGCAGGACCTGTGGGGCCCACAACGGACAATACGTAGATGTGTCCGATCGAGGACAAACGTAAGGTCCCGGTGCTGCGGTTCCCCCGGGCGGGGGACCAGTCGTTACAATAAAACGCCCCGTTCCTCGAGTGGACAAAGCCGTGCATGACCTGTGGGGCTCACAGCGGACATTACGTGGATATGTCCAACCGAGGACAACCGTAAGGTTCCGGTGCTACGGTGCGCCCTGACGGGGGATCGGTCGTTACAATAAAACGCGGACAATGATATAATCATATATTTGAAGATTTATTATATTAATAAGTTAAAACAACAAATGTTATAATATATAAAATTATTTTAAATTAAAACACATGAAAGATGGAATAATCAGGAGATTTATTGAAAAAGTGAATATATCTAACAACGTTAATTTCATTAGGAAGAGTAGGTAAATCACGTTTTCTCTGATAAAACTATGGTACATGCATTACAATTCTCATAGTATTAATATTAATTAGAGTCGTTTGTAACATAAGTCAACACTAATTTTCTAATAGAAAAATAGCTTGAGAGTAAGTCAACATTTCTCTTACAGTACCGGAGACTTTTTGGTTGATAAATTTGACTATGGAATTCAATCATTTGATTTACATGTTACAAGGTTTACATTCAAATGAAGCCGAAGTTGTATATATGTGTATTGATTGAATAGTTTTGTCACAAGCAGTGGCGGCTCAAGCCTTAGGCGGATGAGACAACCGCCTGAGGCCCAAGAATTTGGGGAGGGTTCGTATAAATTTCTTTCGACTAATTAATTTTATTTTATTTTAAAAATTTAAAATATTTAAAAGACTCTTATAATCAAAATTATATCATATAGTTAGCCCATACAATCTATTAATACAAAAAAAATAATTTTTATAATTTAATTTATTAATTGACTCCACCTAATTATTATAACTTAAAAAGTAAGAACGAATGTTGATGAAAAAATTAGGATAAAATAGGATTCGAGAATAATCTGATTAATTTTTATTATTTAATTCACAACTTAATTATTATAACTTAAAATATTAATTTAAACGTTGTAAGCATCCACAAGGTTATTATTCCCTTTGTTCAATATTTTTCTCATCTAAAATGTTTTCTCTTTTTCCTGACAACTCTCACTTTCTTCGTTACCATAAACTTCATCTTCTTCTTTTTCTTCATCTCCAATGTGCATGTACCTTCTTCTTCTTCTTTTTCTCCGTAACATGCAATGCATTATCTTATTATTTCATGTTTTAATATTTTTATTAATTTTATATAATTATCAATATTATTAATGTTTATAGTTATTTTTTTTCATTTGTTTCTAGTTGTTGTTTGTATTGTATTTGCTTGTTGTCACTTGTTAATTTATAATTTAGTCTTAGAAATGGCTACTATAAAATACGAATCGGGATATTAAAAGCTTGAGAAAAAAGAAAATTAGAAAAAATTAGTTTACATCTAAAAGGCGAGAAAAATTAATCTTAGATAAAAGTATATATTTTTAAAAAATCAAATTTATAATCATTTTAATTAAATATAAAGTTCTCGTTTATAAATGACTTCTTAGGCCTCAAATAGATTTAAGCTGGCCCTGGTTACGGGTCATTATGCTCAATTCACTGTTTATTATGTTAATTATAAATCTTTTGTATCCATCTCGTTGAAATAGAATACAAAAATTAATTCACTGTTTAAGAAGTTATGTTTGTTTCCTTTTTATTTTCAAAAAATTGAACATATGATGGTGGATCAATCTAAATCCGATTAAAATTAATTTGAATGAGATATAATTTAACGTGCAAGTCCGAAAATTGCAGAGAAAAGGAAAAAAGTTGATGAATTTTAAATTACTCTATGAATTTTCTTAGAGGATCTTCAGATCATTCAAATAAAAAATTTATTTTGACCTTTTCAAGCGACAAAGGATGCCAATTAAGAGAATGAAAATGGACACCTACGTACAAAGGATATCATAGAGTTTCTTATTTTTCTTGTTGTCCTTTGTCTCCATCTTGTAACTTTTTCATTTTATTAATTAATGAAAGCCAACATGGAAAATATAAAATATTGCTTTCGTGTTGGATATGAAGTCCGTCCCATGCTTTATACATATGGAGGCATCGTAAGACGCCAATCAACAGTCATAACAAAAAAAATCATTTAGAATTAGAAAGTTTTCCTAAATGGCGCTCCACCACTTGCCTCCCTGCCTGCATCCACTTCCACCGGATTACCACCTAGAAATCGCATGTTAATTCAACCATGCAACACTAATTTCGTTCCTCATCGAGGCCGAATTCAATGCATCTCTACCACCCATATGTATAATGACACCGATATTATTGGACGGTCAGGCAATTACCGACATTCTATTTGGGACAATGATTATGTTCAATCGCTTACAAGCAAATATGGGGCACTAGTATTCATATTTTTAGGTTAATTATTAGTTTTCATTTCATTTGTACGTGGCAGTATCCGTTGTTTATGGTTCTTATTGATTTAATTTTTATTTTTATGCGTCAATAAATTTGTGCTACATATTTTAAATTTTATAACTTAATTATTTACGTAGTATTACTCAGAACAAACAATGATATAATCATATATTTGAAGATTTATTACATTAATAAGTTAAAACAACAAATGTTATAATATATAAAATTATTTTAAATTAAAACACATGAAAGATGGAATAATCAGGAGATTTATTGAAAAAGTGAATATATCTAATAACGTTAATTTCATCAGGAAGAGTAGGTATGTAACACCCCAAATTTTAAGTAAGTTTGACTTACATGTATATTGTAAAAATATGTATTATTAACATTATGACGTATGCATATATATATATATATATGGAGAGGGATGAAATTAGATGAGAGACGAAAGGGTGTGAGTGAAAAGCTAAGAAAGTGTAAGGGCTTAATTGAGACTGTTGTGCGATGTATATCTATAAAACATGGAATAACTCTAGAAAATTCATTTTCTTCCTCCTTTCTCTTTGAAACATGCAGCACACTCTCTCCCCATTTTCTCTCAATTTTTGCCATGGAATCAAGAGGAGCGGAAGGAAACAAGAGTCTAAGAGGTAAAGATTCACTCCTCTCTCTCTAACTCTTGCCATAACCATACAATTAAATGATGGTTTACTGTTGTTTGTGATATTTCATGTTAGGCATATGCTGTAAATGGCTAGAAAAACATGAATTAGAGTGAGTTATGGAAGAATTTAGAGATTTGATGATGCTAGGAAGCTAGAAGTAAAGTATGAGCATGAATCCTGCAGAGTTATTTTTCTGAACAGTGCTAAGTCCGAAAATTCTCATAAATTTCATGGTTGTTTGCTGACTCTGAAATTTCTATATGATAAACTACACATCTCAAGGAGTTTATAGAATTTTGAAAAACTTAAAAATTCATAGCGTGTGAATTTTAATGGATTTTTGAAATTCTGGTTCGAAATTGTGAATTCCCCTGTTTTAAAACAGGGCAGGGAGAATGAACTCGATTTGAGGAGGAAAATATTTGTATAATTTCTTGATTTTTAATACGGAAACCCTTGGGTATGTTTTCTATTAAAGTGTAAATTTTCATGATTTTTGGAATTGTGTATGAATTTTTATTATTTTTCAAATCTGGACTTAAAGAACTGTGAATGTTAAGTTCCAGAACAGAGTATGTGAAATAAATTCCGTCTGACTGCCTTAAACTCCTTAGAAAATCATGCTTTTTGGTGGAATGACTCTTATATGTGTCTAGTTCTAGACTGGAAAGTTTGGTAGAGATTGGATTAATGTAGAATTTTATAAAATTCTTCAAAGTTTTACTGTTCAGTTGAGAGGTCTGCAGATAGATTTGCTATGTGAATGAAATTAAGGATTTTCAAAAGGAATATGACCTTATTTTGACTAAATAAAATTCATGGACTATAATATGTATGTCTATTTGAGTTCCATGAAGTTTGGTGATGATTGAAAATGAATAACCTCTTATTATAATAATCCAACCAATATGTGTGTGTGATAGAGTTTAATAAATGATGTTATTGGTTGGTTGAATTATTGTTAACTTATAAGGGATTTAATGACTTCTAAATGGACACTGATCAGTGTGTCATGACTATGGCAATGGTTACCAGAGAGGAAGGAGAAGAAGAAGAGATGAACTTTAAACAACTGCTTATCAAGAAATACATGAAAACAAAACTAAGAGGCGAGGCTAACCAGGTAAGTAGCGAGAACTTTCTGAGAACACAATAGATGTTAACTTTTAATGAAATGTGTTTAATAATTATGTTTGTGAATATATGTGAAATGTGTTGATGGACTGTTAATGGGGCCATGAATACATGGACTTTGATATGGGAAATGATTTGATTGGGGTTTATAGTGATTTATGAAATGTGTGATTTCACACATTTTGATGTGTATGTGATTGACATGTTGGTGTAACTTCTATGTGTGTGAGATATAGAAATGTGAATGTACCCTCATATATGTGAATTTGTTGTGATATGGCTTGAATAATATTGTCAATGAAATGATGTGTGTATATGAAGAATGAAATACATGCCAAACGTTCTAGGATACTAATTCCTCATGTGGATGGCATGACAAATGAATGTCTATGAAATACCATGTGTATTAGAGTTCCATGAATATGTATGAGTGAAAAATTAATGAGACCAGTTGAACATGGACATAGTTGTGCAACGATATGTTTGAAACATACATCGAAGAGTAATTGGAGGTGTTGGCACGAATAAAGATGTCATTGGGGTTCTATGTGTGTAGAAACGATGCCAATGTGTGGATTGTGCACATCCATAACCATATATGAGATATGTAGGCTTATTGTATTTGTGAATGTATATGTGATTAATGAGAAGCCTATGTAGAATCTCAATTATGAAAGTGAGTTGCAACACTATGATGTGCGAAGGCAAGCATCATTGTGTGATGTGTTATGAATTTGAAATTTCATGCCAAGCCCATGAAAATATATTGAATGTCGAATGTAAAATGTGATACCGTTAAATGCTAGCACTATGATGAATGAATTGTGATAAGTTGTGATTGTGTTAGAAGCTTAGTATAGAGCTTAATTTATGTTACTGAAATGTGATATGTGGTATGTGAGTGAAAGCTTCATATAGAGCTTCACTTATGTGACTGAATGTGAAAACTGAAATGTGAGTGGCATGCCACAACTTATGATATTTGGCTCTCATAGCTTGAGGGGAGGTCTGGACCATATGTTTCCCTACATGGGATTCGGTAGCATGGGCTCGGTATCACCCGGATTGTCAGACTAGCCTCGAGCTATTTCAAGTGTAGGCATCTAAATGTATCCGTACTGTTACGTACTCCCATGACTTGAGGGGAGGTTTGGACCATGTGTTTCTCTAGACGAGATTCGGTAGCATGGGTCCGGTATCACCCGGATTGTCAGACTAGCCTCGAGCTATTTCAAGTGTAGGCATCTGAAAGTATCTGTATTATTACTCCCATGGCTTGAGGGGAGGTCGGGACCATGTGTTTCTCTAGACGAGATTCAATAGCAGAGCCCAGTATCTCTCGGATTATCAGACTAGCCCTGAGCTATTTCATGGGTAGGCCTCTGAATGTATCTGTACGGTTTCGTATCCCCATGGCTTGAGGAGAGGTCTAGACTATGGGTTTCTCTAGACGAGATTAGGTAGTATGGGCCCGATATCACCCGAATTGTCAGACTAGCTTTGAGCTGATTCATGGGTAGGCCTACATATGGGAACTAATTGTGAAATGAAAAGTCCTACCTTGATTAGAGAGCACTGTTCCTAAGTATCTGTGACTGTACTGTGGAAGCTTTCGAAATTATGTGAAATGGATATCCATATGAACAATGTAGCTAGCTTGTGGAAACTCGTGTGTGAATGATTTATGTGTTTATGGGAGCACATGAGGATATGTTAGACTTATGAAAAACTTATTTGTAAATGAGACGTGTATATAAATGGGTGTTTGTATAGATATATGTGATGAGCTTTGAAATAGAAAAGCCATGTTTGATCACCCATAGACAAATATTTAAAGAATTAGAAATGTGATTGGATAAGTGAGTAATTGGTCTAGGAAATTGGCCAAGGATGCAAGGTTAGTGCATGAGCACCATTAAATGGTGCATGAGCGCATCTTTAACCGACCTAAAGAGATATAGACAGAGAATGGCATCGCCACGCCATACTTTCTACGCTGGAGCACCAATTGCACCGACTCAAGTAAGAGAGAACAGAGAGTTGGCGCATGCGTGCCTCTCCCTTGGTGCAGGAGCGCGGAAATGAAATTTGCAACGGATTGGAAATTAGAAACTTGGCACCACTGTGCCAGTTCCCTTGCGCAGAGGCGCGATCCTTAAACAGTGAAATCAATTTTCTAACTTTCTTAGTAGAGCACTGGTGGCTTATATACCAAGAAATAAACAGTAATTGGTGATTTATGGAATAACCGTTTAATAGTAGTCATATTCTGAAATGGTTATCGCCATTAATTGTTTTATTGTGAGTGTTACGCCAATTTCATAATTCTAGCTGCTTACTGAGTTTCATACTCGCTATTCTATTGTGTACCTCAGGTATTCAATCAATTAAAGATTAAGAGAGGATTTCGGCATAGCGACGACTGTGTTCCCTTGGCAAGCTCTTTTTCGCTGTAATATTACTATATTAGGTGCGGGTTGTGACAAAGTAAATCACGTTTTCTCTGATAAAACTATGGTACATGCATTACAATTCTCATAGTATTAATATTAATTAGAGTCGTTTGTAACATAAGTCAACACTAATTTTCTAATAGGAAAATAGCTTGAGAGTAAGTCAACATCAGAGACTTTTTGGTTGATAAATTTGACTATGGAATTCAATCATTTGATTTACATGTTACAAGGTTTACATTCACATTAAGCCGAAGTTGTATATATGTATATTGATTGAATAGTTTTGTCGCAAGCAGTGGCAGCTCAAGCCTTAGGCGGATGAGACAACCGCCTGAGGCCTAAGAATTTGGGGAGGCTTCGTATAAATTTGGAAAAATTGAGAAAATGGACAAAATTAGGGGGTCTCATTGAAAAATGGACACATCTTGAAAAATTGTCATGCCATAGACACTTTCTTGATAAAAAGACTCAAATACCCTTTGAAAGTAATTACTTGTATCAGACACAACTCTTTTTGGGGATGAAATTGTCAAATTACAAACTATGGGGAGTAAAAAGAAATTAAAAGTAACCGACACTCGACACTCGACAAATATCCAACACTCGACACACGACATTTCACTATTCGACACACGACATTTCACCACCCGACAAACACTCGACACTCGACATTCACCACTCGACAAACACTCGACACTCGATATTCACCACTTGACAAACACTCGACACTCGACATTACATAACCCGACAAGACTCGACAAGTTATTTTCGAGTGTCGAGTGTCTTCTTCGATCGTCTGAAGAGAGAGAAATAAAGCTTTGGAAAAAATTGAATACATAAGGGTAATTGGGTCTTTTTGTCAAGAAAGTGTCTATGGCATGAAAATTTTTCAGGATGTGTCTATTTTTCATCAAGGGCCCCTAATTTTATCTATTTTCTCAAATTCTTGGGCCTCAGGCGGTTGTCTCATCCGCCTAAGGCTTGAGCTGCCACTGCTTGTGACAAAACTATTCAATCAATACACATATATACAACTTCGGCTTAATTTGAATGTAAGCCTTGTAACATGTAAATCAAATGATTGAATTCCATAGTCAAATTTATCAACCAAAAAGTCTCTGGTACTGTAAATCAAATGATTGAATTCCATAGTCAAGCTATATATCGCACGAAGACTCGACACTCGACACTCGACAAATATCCGACACTCGACACACGACATTTCACCACTCGACAAACACTCGACACTCGACATTCACCACTCGACAAACACTCGACACTCGACATTCACCACTCGACATTCACCACTCGACAAACACTCAACACTCGACATTCACCACTCGACAAACACTCGACACTCGACATTACATAACTCGACAAGACTCGACAAGTTATTTTCGAGTGTCGAGTGTCTTCTTCGGTCGTCTGAAGAGAGAGAAATAAGGCTTTGGAAAAAATTGAATACATAAGGGTAATTGGGTCTTTTTATCAAGAAAATGTCTATGGCATGAAAATTTTTCAGGATGTGTCTATTTTTCATCAAGGGCCCCTAATTTTGTCTATTTTCTCAATTTTCCCTATAAATTTCTTTTGACTAATTAATTTTATTTTATTTTAAAAATTTAAAATATTTAAAAGACTCTTATAATCAAAATTATATCATATAATTAGCCCATACAATCTATTAATACAAAAAAAATAATTTTTATAATTTAATTTATTAATTGGCTCCACCTAATTATTATAGCTTAAAAAGTAAGAGTGAATGTTGACTAAAAAATTAGGATAAAATAGGATTCATGAATAATCTTATTATTTAATTCACAACTTAATGTTTATAACTTCAAATATTAATTTAAATGTTGTAAGTGTCTATAAGGTTGTTATCCCCTTTGTTGAATGCTTTTCTCATTTAAAATGTTTTCTCTTTCCTGACAACTCTCACTTTCTTCATTACCATAAACTTCGTCGTCTTCTTTTTCTTCATCTTCAATGTGCATATACCTTCTTCTTCTTCTTTTTCTCCATAACGTTGAATGCATTATCTTATTATTTTGTATTTTAATATTTTTATTAATTTTATATTATTATTATCAATATTGTTAATGTTTTTTTTTCATTTGTTTCTAGTTGTTGTTTGTATTGTATTTGCTTGTTAAATAATAATTTAGTCGTAGAAATGGCTACTATAAAATATGAATTGGGATATTAAAAGCTTAAGAAAAAATGAAATTAGAAAAATTAATTTACATCTAAAAGGCAAGAAAATTAATCTTAGATAAAATATAAATATTTTAAAAAAAATCAAATTTATAATCGTTTTAATTAAATATAAAGTTCTCTTTTATAAATGACGTCTTAGGCCTCAAATAGATTAAAGCTGGCCCTGGTTACCGGTCATCGTGCTCAATTCACTGTTTATTATGTTAATTATAAATCTTTTGTAATCCATCTTGCTGAAATAGAATACAGAAATTAATTCCTTGTTCATTAAGTTAGGTTTTGTTTCCTTTTTATTTTCAAAAATTGAACATATGATGATGAATCAATCTAAATCCGATGAAAATTAATTTGAATGAGATATAATTTAATGTGCAAGTCCAAAAATTACAGAGAAAAGGAAATAAGTTGATGAATTTTAAATTACTCTGTGAATTTTCTTAGAGGATCTTCAGATCGTTCAAATAAAAAAATTATTTTGACCTTTTCATGCGACAACGGATGCCCATTAGGAAAGTACCAACGTACAAAGGATATCATATAGTTTCTTATTTTTCTTGTTGTCCTTTGTCTTCATCTTGTAACGTTTTCATTTTATTAATTAATAAAAGGAAAAATCATGACGACATGCGCATGGAAAATATTGCTTCCGTGTTAGATATGAAGTCCGTCCCATGCTGTATATAGATAGAGGCATCGTAAGACGCCAATCGACAGTCATAGCAGAAAAAAATCATTTACAATTACAAAGATTTCCTAAATGGCTCTCTACCAGCTTGCCTCGCTGCCTGCATCCACTTTCACCGGATTGCCACCTAGAAATCGCATGTTAATTCGACCATGCAACACTAATTTCGTTCCTCATCGAGGCCGAATTCAATGCATTTCTACTACTGAGATGTATGATGAAGCCAAAATTATTAGACGATCAGGCAATTACCAACGTTCTATATGGGACAATGATTATGTTCAATCGCTTACGAGCGAATATGGGGTACTGATATTGATATTTTTAAGTTAATTATTAGTTTTCATTTCATTTGTACTTGTTGGTGTTAACATCAAACATGTGACATACACATGTTCAAATTTTGGTTAACTTGTGATAAAAGTAATCAAAGTATTTTATTCCTATTTTACTATTTCTGGATAATTATTATTAGGAAGTATTTTGATAATCACCTCTCTTGATTAGGATAATATTTTGTATTTTAATCAAAATAGGAAGATAATTAATATATCCTTATTACTTTAGGAGATTAACTATAAAGCATTTCCTATTTTGTTTTATCATAATCCTAATGTGATCTTGATTTAGATCTTTACAGGACTTTTAGGAAGATTGTATCAAGATCTCTCAATATGTATTGATGTATGAAAAAGTCGGAAGCAAGCATTGAGTAACAGAGTCTTTGGCGCAAGAGAGATTGTTGATTGTTCTTCACGGCATTCCATGACTTTATAATTGCAAAGCTTTGACGCCAAGGGAGGTCTTTATGTCTTTGATTCATTGAGTCTTTATTTTCATGTATGACAGTTAAAAATCAAACATGAGTTGTTGCTTAAGTCTGGGTGAATTAGTAAACACTTGGGATAACTTGAGGTTTGAGTGTTTAAGTAATTCTGTGTTAGACATCGGGTGTTATGTGTAACCTAACAGTGTTCTGTTAAGTTATTTGTGACAGAGAGTGAGCAGTGTCACTAGTGTTTAGAATCTTTACGAAGATTTTGTTTGTAAGAGATTAGGTCTGTGCGTGAGAGTGAGTTAGCACTGCAAAAGGTCCTAAAGATTGTACAAACAAGAACATAGTGAATCACAGCTCTATAGCTGTTCGTGGACATAGGTTTTATAACCGAACCATGTAAAAAATCCTCCTGTGCCGATTTACATTACAGTTTACTGTCTTGTTATTATAACTGCATACTTCCAGAACTTTCAGGCAGTATCCATAGCTTATGGTTCTTATTAATTAGTGGACTGCTGCTACTTTGTCGCTGATAAAAGATCTGTTTATGCAGGGAATATCAATCGTAGAACGAGTCGAAAAGCTAAAAGGAGATGTCAGGCTGATGCTTGATGAAGTGGAGGATCCTCTGGAGCTCATTGATACCTTGCAAAGACTTGGAATATCTCATCACTTTGAGAATGAGATTCAGGGAATTCTGAATAGGATTTACACCAGTAGTCTCAACAATTATGTGCAAAAACAAGCAAGTTTGTATGTTGTGGCTCTTGCATTTAGACTCCTTAGACAACATGGCTATGATATATCTACAGGTACTGACCGATCAAAATACAAACGAAACTTTAGACAAAAAAATAAAAAAATAAAATTGAAATTTTTATTTATTAATTTTTTTTCATGAATAACAAAATCATAAAAGAGACTGCTGAAGCTAAACTGAACAATTCTATTAAATAAAATACAAGAAAAGTCACAGTAGAACTCTTTATATATAGTCAGTCTATACATAATTTTGCGTTTGTTCTCATTCGTAAGCTTAATTTTCTACCCAATAATGTTTTTCTGAAAAAAATTTCCTATTGAGCTGCATGAAGCTGCATTTGTACTCCTTTTTTGCAGAAATTTTGAATAATTTCAAGGATGAGAAGGGAAACTTTAAGCCAGATCTCGTTGGTGATTGCAAAGGGATTTTATCACTCTACGAAGCTGCATTTCTTTTGAAAGCAGAAGGAGAAGAAAGTATCTTTCATGATGCTAGAAATTTCACGTCCACATACCTCAAAGAATATGTGAAGCGAAACGAAGATCAGTATCTTTCCACATTAGTGAACTATGCATTGGAGCTTCCACGGCATTGGAGAATGCCAAGGATGGAGGCAAGGTGGTTCATTGATATGTACGCGGGAAAAAAAGACTCGAACCCCATCTTGCTTGAGCTTGCTAAACTGGATTTCAACAGGGTGCAAGCAATGCATCAAAATGCATCAAAAAGATCTAAAATATGTGTCAAGGTAAGAGGTTAGAGGCTAGCTAAGGGGTAGCTTTTTAAGTACTTGATATGGATTAATTTGACATCTAATCGTGGGAGCTAGGTCAATAGTTGTTAATATATTGAAAAAAACAAAAAAGAAACATCTCATTTATCTTATAAATGATAATGTTTTCGTCAATTAATTGATGTCATTTCTTATACTGATTCAATTTATAAGTTCCTTGTCATATGAAGCTGGTGGAACAAATCGCGTATTGGAGACACGTTGAGTTTTGCAAGGGATAGGTTGATGGCGAGTTTCTTATGGACTGTGTGTAAAGCCCATTTATTTTTTTTAACTTAAGCCCAGCCCATTATTTTAACCCAGCCCACAAATTCAATTATTTTCTTTACATTTATATTAAGCATTTATTTGGATTTAATTAGAAAAGAAAAGAGAAAATCTAGAAGGGAAGACAGAGGGGAAAACGTGAGATAGAGGGAGAGGAAAGCAAGAGAAGATTTTGATTTTTTCTAAGGAATTTGAGGATTTTAAGATAATTTCTTCATCTCTTAGTTTAATTCAATTATATAATTTCAATATTATCTCTAGATCAATATTAGAAGGAGGTGGTTTGATATTTGGAGATGTAATAGAGAGAGAAAATAGAGAGAGAAATGAGATTTTCATACTTATTTTGGCTTCAATTTCTTGTATTTTGAAGGAATTGAAGTTTTGATGATAATTATGAAAAATTAGGGTTCTGTACACAGTATAGATTTCAAAAATTATAGCAGTCTGTTGGATTTTAATCTGATTCTAACATTTTTATATGTTAAAATAGACATCCTAAGGATTTGTTTAAAATTGGATTCACTGAAAAATGTGGAGTATGCAATTTATTATGAATTTTCGAAGTTTACTGTTCACCACTGGAAATTCAGTTTTTTTGCAGAAAATCAGTTTTGGGCAAGTTAATTGAGTTATCTAAACGTCTTCAAAAATTATGAAATTTTGGATATGAGTTTGTATATATGTATAGTTTAAAACTGGAGAGTTTTGTGAATTTATGAATTTAGTACAAATTATCATGTATTTTAGAATAGGGAGAGGTCAGTTCTGGAAATGAATTTACAGAATTTGTGTATCTGGAAAAAATGAAGGATTTGAGGTATCTAATGAGCATATAATGCTATGAAATTTTATATGGTATTATACATGTATGTGTAGAAGATGTTTATAAAATATTAGACCATTTGGTTGAGTAAATTAATTATTAAAAATCGGAGAACCAGAATTGCTCTGTTTACGAAGTGTGAAAATGGAGTTAATTAGGAGAATTAGTATGTTATTGGTAAGACTGGGGTTTTGTGCTATTAAAGAATTTTATTTGGCTTTTCCCTTAGGTGAGACTGCGGTTCCTAATACATACCAGGATTCGAACGTGGAAGGCGTTGCCACGCAAGTTAATCCACGAGAATAGTGAGTGGGAAAAATACTATTTTTACCAACAATTGAACTATAAATTATAAATTTCTATTTATTTATAATTGTTAGCAAAACTTTATTATGTTAGTAAATAGATATTCCTTTATTTTAGTATGAAGCATATTTTATAGTTTATCAAATTTTGTCTATGTAGTATCGGAAATGATTGTTTAATGTTTTAGAGATTTAAAAGTAAAGAATTGAATTTTTATGTTTTACTAAGATAGTACCCAATTCATTCAGATAGTAAAATTATAGAGGTCTTTGGGACCCATTCAGGCACACATAGAGGCTTTGGGCCGTGTGATCTGGATGTTTAGCCCTTTGGGGGCAGCTCTGCGCATGCGTAGGATCAGTATAGTGATATCTTGGCCTGAGCGATCCTAGCCCCGCCAGGTCATGATCAGTCAGATTAGTTTGGGTACTTGATTAGTGAAACTGTAATGACTTAGAAATTTAAATTATGAAATGAGTTTTATGAGATTTAGAAACTTAATATATTTATCATGTTGAATGTTGAATGCAAGTAGAAATGCTTTAGAAGATTTTTATATTCAAATTTAGATTTTGTGAAAGGCATAGAAATTATTGAAAGAATTGCTTCCTCGTTTTTGTATCTTTTCTAAGTAGTTTTCTTATTAATGTTAGTAAAGCATAATTTTTAATTAATTTATTATTATGATATAGTATTTTATTTTATGCAAATTTTTATCTATTTTAATGACTCTATCCCACTCACTGAGGTTATACTCACCCTATTTTCTTTTCTTTAAAAACTCCTTTTTTCCCAGGAGATTGCAGTGTTCAGTCGGAACGCCAGTAGCTGCTTGAGGTTGGCCATTTGATGATGTTTTGAGAGCTTTCTTTTTTATATCTTATTGTATTATCGTAGATGGTTTTCTTGCATATGTAAATATTTGATATCGTATATGTATCAAAGATTTGTTTTAGTTTCTTTTAGACATTTTTGTTTATTCAATCATGTTTGAGTTTTTAAACTTATATTAAAATTTTAGTTGTAAACTTTTTGAATCGAAATTAATTATATTTGAGGCCAGAGACTATATTTTCTTCTAAAGACTGTTTTGGAGATACAATTATTTTAACAGATGGATTTAAGGTCCCGAAAAGGAAGTTAGTGATTATATACATAATTTTGGAAGTGTTGAATTTTGTGTACTTGGCAGAGGGATTAGTCTAAAATACAAAGGAAACTCTGCCAAATTTTTTTGTAAATTAGCATATTTTAAAAAGTTAAATTTTTTTAGTACAGTTTTAGGCACGATTCGCCCGTGTTAGCTAGGGGCGGGTCGTGTCAACTTGGTATCAGAGCCAGGTTTTTTTTAAGATTTTGTTAACTCTCTCGTGTTTGCATATACATGGTTTTGTAATGATAAAAAGAGGCGTTATATTTTGTAGGCATCATCATGAGCCAACATACAGGCAGACCTCGCACTAGAGGTAGGGGCGGACTGAACCAAACTGCAAATTCTCCACCACCATCACATGAAGGTGAGGGGGAAAATGAACATAACCGTGAAGAGGAAGAACAGTCAAATGCGAGAGGGAATGAGAATAGGAACCGCTGTGATCCTCCTATCATTATACACTCAGTAGATGCACTAGCCCAGCTTGTTGCTACTGTTACTCAAAACCAAGGGCGTGTTAGGGAAGAGAATACTGTTGAGCGGGTTAGGATGTTAGGTGGTCAAAGCTTTGATGGTAATGTTGATCCTCCTGGTGCAGAGGCTTGGTTAAGCAAGTTAGAGCGTATCTTTGGAGTTATGGGGTGTATTGATGAGCAGAAGTTACTTTTTTCTATATTTTTATTGGAGGGTGGAGCATACCACTGGTGGGAGTCAGTTCAGCGTCGTTATTTGTCACATGAAGTTATTACCTGGGCTATGTTCAAAAAGGAGTTCTTTGATCACTACTTTCCTGCTGTGTATAAAGATATCAAGCGTAGTGAGTTTTTGAGGCTGGTTCAAGGGTCCAGATCAGTGGAGGAATATGAGAAGAAATTTTTAGAGCTCTCCAGATTTGCTCCTTCTATTGTGGCTGATGAGGAGGAAAGGTGTAAAAAGTTTGAAGAAGGATTACGTAGAGAAATCAGAGTTGTACTTGCTGCCAACAATTATGGTGACTTTGGTAAGTGAGTCCAAGCTGCTATGAAAGTTGAGAGAAATTTGGGGGATGCTAACTGAGCTGATTCAAGTCATAAACGACAGCAGAGTTGGCCAATTGATAGTAGTAGCTACCGACCAAGTAAGAGAGGGGGCAGTTATTCAGCTTATTCTGATAGTTATAAGAGTACTCAGAGACAGGGTCCACCAGAAGGGTAAAAACAAAGTTCTAGACAGGGAGCTATGCAACAATCTGTGGGAAGTAATTCTAGAGATCAGCGGATTAGTAGAAAGGGGAGCAGACAACATGATGATCAATCCAGAATGACTCCATTCCCATTATGTGAGACTTGTGGCAAGCTTCATGAGGGAGAGTGTCGGTTTGGTAAATCTGGTTGTTATCATTATGGTCAGAAAGGACATATCAAGAAATTTTGTCCTACTTTAACTCAAGATAGCAGTTTTGTTCAGAAAGATAGAGGACCAGGAAGGCTTCAAATCGGGATATCTACTTCTTCAGCTAGAAACCAGACGAATACCTCAAGAAATAGTAATAATCAATAGGGTAGTCAGCCAGTTCGACAAGCACGAGTTTTTGCCATGACTCAGCAGCAGGCACAGGCTACACCAGAGGTGGTTACTGGTACGTTGACTATCTTTGGTCGTGAGGCCCACATTTTGATTGATCCTGGATCCACCCATTCCTTTGTTTCATGTATGTTTGCTATGTATGCTGATAGAGATTTGAAACCATTGGAGTGTACTTTAGCAGTAGCCACACCTATTGGGGATTCCATCTTGGTAGGAAATGTTCTTAAGGATTGCGTTGTGAAGGTAGGGAATCATGATCTATTAGCAAACTTAATTCCTTTAGATATCCGAGACTTCGATGTGATATTAGGAATGGATTGGCTTGCAACTCACCATGCATCTGTAGATTGCTTCAAGAAGGAGGTGGTGTTTAGAAAACCTGAAACACCTGAATTTATTTTCTATGGAGATCGACGAATCCTTTCTACTTGCATAATATCCGCCCTTGAAGCTAAACGATTATTTGAAAAGGGATGTTCAGCCTACCTAGCTCATGTGATTGACACTTCAATGGGTGAAGCAAAGATAGAAGATATTCCTATTGTACAAGATTTCCCAGATGTGTTCCCAGAAGAATTGCCCGACTTACCACCAGATAGGGAGGTTGAATTCACAATCGACCTAGCTCCAGGCACAACTCCTATTTCCATGGCACCATACAGAATAGCTCCAGCAGAGTTAAAAGAGTTGAAAGTTCAATTACAAGAGTTGGTTGATAAGGGGTTTATTAGACCTAGTGTTTCACCATGGGGAGCACCGGTCTTATTTGTTAAAAAGAAGGATGGAACAATGCGGTTATGCATAGATTACCGACAGTTGAACAAGGTGACAATCCGTAACAAGTATCCTCTTCCTCGTATTGATGATTTGTTTGATCAGTTGCAAGGTGCAAGGGTTTTCTCCAAGATAGATTTGCGCTCGGGTTACCATCAACTCAAGATTAGAGAGGCCGATGTACCTAAGACTGCTTTCAGAACTCGTTATGGGCACTATGAATTTCTTGTAATGCCGTTTGGGTTGACTAATGCTCCAGCAGCTTTTATGGACCTCATGAATCGAGTATTTCATCCTTATTTGGATCGCTTTGTTATCGTGTTTATTGATGACATATTGGTGTATTCGCGAGACAAGGAGGAGCATACAGAGCATTTGAAAATAGTTTTGCAGACCTTGAGGGAGAAACAACTTTATGCCAAATTCAGCAAGTGCCAGTTTTGGCTGGACAAAGTTATTTTTTTAAAACATGTGATATCAGCTGAAGGGGTGTATGTAGATCCTCAGAAGATAGAAGCTATTATTAAATGGGAGAGACCCACTAATATAACAGAAGTCAGAAGTTTTCTTGGCTTGGCAGGTTATTATAGGAGATTTATTGAGAATTTTTCCAGAATTGTTGTTCCATTAACACGGTTGACTCGTAAGGAGGTGAAGTTTGAGTGGACTGATGCTTGTGAGCAGTGTTTTCAAGAGCTCAAAACACGATTAACTTCTGCACCCATACTTACTCTTCCATCCGGTAACGAGGGGTTCGTGATTTATAGTGACGCCTCTAGATAGGGGTTAGGTTGTGTTTTGATGCAACACGGGAAGGTGATAGCTTATGCTTCAAGACAACTAAAGAAGCATGAACAAAATTATCCCACCTATGACTTAGAATTGGCAGCAATTGTATTTGCACTCAAGACTTAGCGACATTACTTGTATGGGGCAACATGTCAAATTTATACAGATCACAAGAGCCTCAAGTATTTATTCACTCAAAAAGAATTGAATCTTAGGCAGAGAAGATGGATTGAGCTTATCAAAGATTATGACTGCACAATTGACTATCACCCAGGTAAAGCAAATATAGTAGCAGATGCACTCAGCCGAAAGTCCTCGAGCTCTATAGCCTATTTGAGGGTGACATATATACCTTTATTGATTGAATTGAGGTCTTTGGGAATTGAGTTAACAATTAATGACTCAAGTGTGCTACTAGCCAATTTCCATGTTAGACCTACTTTAATTAATAAAGTTAGAGATGCACAAATACAAGATCCTCAGTTAATGAGACTGATAGAAAAGGTGAAGAAAGGCTTACGATCAGACTTTGCGGTTAGAGATGATGGAGCCTTAGTAATGGGAAATAGACTTTGTGTGCCCAACTTTGAAGAATTAAAGAAAGAGATTATGGAAGAAGCTCACTTTCCAGACTATGTAATGCATTCAGGAAGTACTAAGATGTATCGTAATTTGAGAGAACATTATTGGTGGCAAGGTATGAAGCGAGAAATTGTAAAATTTGTGTCTCGGTGTTTAGTTTGCCAACAAATCAAAGCTGAGCACCAGAAACCTGCGGGACTCTCTCAACCACTTCCTATCCCTGAATGGAAATGGGAACATATTACTATGGATTTTGTGGTAGGACTTCCACGTACTATGGCTGGTCATGATGGTATTTGGGTAGTGGTAGATCGTCTTACAAAATCTGCACACTTTTTACCTGTCAAAGCTACTTATTCATTGAATAGGCTAGCCAGTATTTATGTAGCAGAGATAGTCCGTCTTCATGGTGCACCTGTTTCAATAATATCATATAGATATCCACGTTTCACTTCCAGATTTTGGCCTAGCTTACAAAAAGCTTTAGGCACAAAATTGAATTTCAGCACAGCTTTTCACCCACAAACAGATAGTCAATCTGAGCATACCATTCAAACTCTTGAAGACATGCTTCGAGCTTATGTATTAGAGTTTAAAGGCAATTGGGATGTTTATTTGCCTTTAATGGAATTTGCTTATAATAATAGTTACCAATCCAGTATTGAAATGGCACCTTATGAGGCTCTATATGGGAGGAAATGTAGAACACCAATATGTTGGGATGAAGTGGGTGAGAGGAGACTATTGGGACCAGAACTGGTACAGGATACAAATGAAAAGATAGTTATTATTAGAAACAAGATGAAGGCAGCACAAAATCGACAGAAGAGTTATGCTGATAAACGCAAAAGAGATTTAGAGTTTCAGGTAGGAGATAAAGTATTTTTGAAGATATCTCCTTGGAAAGGTGTGCTTCGTTTTGATAAACGTGGGAAACTAAGTCCACGTTACATTGGGCCTTACGAGATTATAGAGCGTGTGGGCACAGTTGCTTACCGTTTATCTTTGCCTCCAGAGTTGTCGAAAATACATAATGTGTTTCATGTCTCTATGCTCCGCAAGTACGTGTATGATCCAAGCCATATCCTTCAACAGCAGCCAATTCAATTAAAAGAAGACTTGACTTTTGAAGAAGAACCATTAGAGATCATAGAATGGAAACAGCAAGTACTTCGTGCCAAGACTATTCCATTGGTTAAGGTATGGTGGCGAAATCACTCGAAAGAAGAAGCTACGTGAGAGCGAGAAGACGTTATGCGAGCTCAATACCCACATCTCTTTCACTCAGGTTAGTAATTTCGAGGACGAAATTTTTTTTTAGGGGGTTAGTATTATAAAGCCCATTTATTTTTTTTTAACTTAAGCCCAGCCCATTATTTTAACCCAGCCCACAAATTCAATTATTTTCTTTACATTTATATTAAGCATTTATTTGGATTTAATTAGAAAAGAAAAGAGAAAATCTAGAAGGGAAGACAGAGGGGAAAACGTGAGATAGAGGGAGAGGAAAGCAAGAGAAGATTTTGATTTTTTCTAAGGAATTTGAAGATTTTAAGGTAATTTCTTCATCTCTTAGTTTAATTAAATTATATAATTTCAATCTTATCTCTAGATCAATATTAGGAGGAGGTGGTTTGATATTTGGAGATGTAATAGAGAGAGAAAATAGAGAGAGAAATGAGATTTTCATACTTATTTTGGCTTCAATTTCTTGTATTTTGAAGGAATTGAAGTTTTGATGATAATTATGAAAAATTAGGGTTCTGTGAACAGTATAGATTTCGAAATTTATAGCAGTCTGTTGGATTTGAATCTGATTTTGAAATTTTTATATGTTAAAATAGACATCCTAAGGATTTGTTTAAAATTGGATTCACTAAAAAATGTGGAGTATGCAATTTATTATGAATTTTCGAAGTTTACTGTTTACCACTGGAAATTCAGTTTTTCTGCAGAAAATCAGTTTTGGGCAAGTTAATTGAGTTATCTAGAGGTCTTCAAAAATTATGAAATTTGGGATATGAGTTTGTATATATGTGTAGTTTAAAACTGGAGAGTTTTGTGAATTTATGAATTTAGTACAAATTATCATGTATTTTGGAATAGGGAGAGGTCAGTTCTGGAAATGAATTTACAGAATTTGTGTATCTGGAAAAAATGAAGGATTTGAGGTATCTAATGAGCATATAATGCTATGAAATTTTATATGGTATTAGACATGTATGTGTAGAAGATGTTTATAAAATATTAGACCATTTGAATGAGTAAATTAATTATTAAAAATCAGAGAACCAGAATTGTTCTGTTTACGAAGTGTGGAAATGGAGTTAATTAGGAGAATTAGTATGTTATTGGTAAGACTGGGGTTTTGTGCTATTAAAGAATTTTATTTGGCTTTTCCCTTAGGTGAGACTGCGGTTCCTAATACATACCAGGATTCGAACGCGGAAGGGGTTGCCACGCAAGTTAATCCACGAGAATAGTGAGTGGAAAAAATACTATTTTTACCAACAATTGAACTATAAATTATAAATTTCTATTTATTTATAATTGTTAGCAAAACTTTATTACGTTAGTAAATAGATATTCCTTTATTCTAGTATGAAGCATATTTTATAGTTTATCAAATTTTGTCTATGCAGTATCGGAAATGATTGTTTAATGTTTTAAAGATTTAAAAGTAAAGAATTGAATTTTTATGTTTTATTAAGATAGTACCCAATTTATTCAGATAGTAAAATTTATAGAGGTCTTTGGGACCCATTCAGGCATACATAGAGGCTTTGGGCCGTGTGATCTGGATGTTTAGCCCTTTGGGGGCAGCTCTGCGCATGCATAGGATTAGTATAGTGATATCTTGGCCTGAGCGATCCTAGCCCCGCCAGGTCATGATCAGTCAGATTAGTTTGGGTACTTGATTAGTGAAACTGTAATGACTTAGAAATTTAAATTATGAAATGAGTTTTATGAGATTTAGAAACTTAATATATTTATCATGTTGAATGTTGAATGCAAGTAGAAATGCTTTAGAAGATTTTTATATTCAAATTTAGATTTTGTGAAAGGCATAGAAATTATTGAAAGAATTGCTTTCTCGTTTTTGTATCTTTTCTAAGTAGTTTTCTTATTAATGTTAGTAAAGCATAATTTTTAATTAATTTATTATTATGATATAGTATTTTATTTTATGCAAATTTTTATCTATTTTAATGACTCTATCCCACTCACTGAGGTTATACTCACCCTATTTTCTTTTCTTTAAAAACCCTTTTTCCCAGGAGATTGCAGTGTTCAGTCGGAACGCCAGTAGCTGCTTGAGGTTGGCCATTTGATGATGTTTTGAGAGCTTTCTTTTTTATATCTTATTGTATTATCGTAGATGGTTTTCTTGCATATGTAAATATTTGATATCGTATATGTATCAAAGATTTGTTTTAGTTTCTTTTAGACATTTTTGTTTATTCAATCATGTTTGAGTTTTTAAACTTATAATAAAATTTTAGTTATAAACTTTTTGAATCGAAATTAATCATATTTGAGGCCAGAGGCCATATTTTCTTCTAAAGACTGTTTTGGAGATACAATTATTTTAACAGATGGACTTAAGGTCCCGAAAAGGAAGTTAGTGATTATATACATAATTTTAGAAGTGTTGAATTTTGTGTACTTGGCAGGGGGATTAGTCTAAAATACAAGGGAAACTCTGCCAAATTTTTTTGTAAATTAGCATATTTTAAAAAGTTAAATTTTCTTAGTACAGTTTTAGGCACGATTAGCCGAATGGTACTCACTTCGAACTGGAATGACCTTTAAGGTCTTGGGTTCGAGTGGGGGAGGCGTCACTGGGTGTAGATACCCAGTGGACAAAACCGTGCGGGACCAGTGGGTCCCAAAGCGGACAATACCTTAGAGTGTGCGGCCCTGTACCTGTGACCCGGTGGCTCGGTAGGGGGTCCGTGTGCGCCTGGGAGAGATCGGGTGGGGGATGGGTCGTTACACTGTGGGGATGGCATATGAGCCTCAGTTTGGATATTTCAGAAAGATGTCCACAAAGGTCTTCGCATTGATAACTGTTATTGATGATATCTATGATGTTTACGGTACAATAAAAGAACTCGAACTCTTTACTTATATCGTTGACAGGTTGGTGGTTATGATAGTTTTAATATAGTTTTGATTCTAAGGTTAAATCTTGACCAAAATTTTCTCTGTAATTTCAGATGGGACGTCAATGCAGCCGAGCAACTTCCACACTACATGAAGATAGGTTTTCTTGCTCTCTTCAATGCCATAAACGAAATGGGCTACGATGCTCTTGTGCAAGGGGTTTGCGCTATTCCTCACTTGAGGAAAGCGGTAATTTCATACATCTTTACACATAAATTCATAAAGTTTCGTGTTGTAGTTTGATGATCTCCCCTTAATCATTGCATATATAACGATGTTAAATTAATTGCTTCAGTGGGCAGATTTATGTAAAGCATATTTAGTGGAGGCAAAGTGGTACCATAGCAAATACGTCCCAACCCTTGAAGAATACATTGAGAATGCATGGGTTTCAATAGAAGCATTTCCCGTGCTACTGCATGCTTATGTTTTAACAAAGATGGACTTGGAATCCATGCAAGACTATAACGATGTAATGCGTTGGTCTTCGATTGTTGTACGACTTGCTGACGATTTAGGAACATCCTCTGTAAGTTACATTTTCTACAATCTCTATTTGATAATTACATTTCTTTAATCTACAGTTATATATGAGATGTAAGCTTCCTTTTTTTTTTTTTTTTATTTAGGATGAGATGGTAAGAGGGGATGTTCATAAATCAATCCAATGTTATATGCACAAAACTGAAACTTCTGAAGAAGATGCTCGCAAATACGTACAAGAATTGATTACAACAACATGGTTGAAAATGAACAAAGATGGACTTGGAAAGACTCACTTGTCAAATACTTTTATTAGAATTGCAATGAACATAGCAAGGGCGGCTCAGTGCATATACCTAAGTGGCGATGGGCATGGCAACGAACATCAGACTAAAGATCATATATTCTCGTTACTAACTAATCCCGTTCCATAATAAAGATCAAAAGAAGTTTGTTAAAGAATTGTGTGCGGCTCCTAGCCAAGTGATAAAATCACATGTACGCTATTGAAATGGTGTAGTTTATTTATAATAATAAAGAGGATTTCACCCATTTCTTAACATCCTTCGAAAAGAACCATATTGCTAAATAAGTAAGTCAATTGCACCAAATAATTTTCATTATATTTTATCTCAATGATTTAGTATATGATTTAAAATGTGTATTCCCAAACCTCATAAAATGCGATTTATAAAATTATCACTTTCGATCAAATCAAAAGAAAATAAGAACATTATAAATAAAAATAATTAAGAGCCATTCAAAGAGGAAGAGATGATAAAGACACTCACCCGAATTTGGAGTTGAAAGAATTGAATTAATATGAAGACCATACCATTCTCACAAAAAAAATTAGTTTAAATATAAAAATTATATTTTATTATTCTTCCAGTATAAAATTACTTGATTGCCAAAGTTAATTAATCTATCAACTGAAACTTTATTCAAGAAAATAACCAATAGAAAATATATCAATATCCATTTCTCTAATTAAGAACTCAGTTCCCAAACACCTCTTTATGAAAAATGCATGTAGCATTAACGATAATATAGAATAGGGATAATTTCAATTTGCCCCCTGAGGTTAGGCCTAAAAACAATTGAGGACCTCAGTTTTCTGAAATCTAAGAATGCCCCCTGAGGTTACTGTAGCATCGTTAGATTTAACGGAAAATGTATTAAACCGTTAGATTTAACGGAAAATGTATTGAATAATAACTTAATGCTAATATTAGATTTAACAAAAATGTATTAAATAATAACTTAGCACTAATAAGCACTAAAATAGACTATAATACCCTTTTTTAAATAGTTTCTAAAGCATTAGGTTACTATTTAATACATTTTCCGTTAAATCTAACGGTGCTACAGTAACCTCAGGAGGTAATTTTGAGTTTCAGAAAACTGAGGTCCTCAATTTTCTTTTGGCCTACCTCAGGGGGCAAATTAGAATTAACCCTATAGAATATTCCCTGCACCATCACATGCATGCCCTGCAGTATGAAGAAAACGTTCTTAATCCGTCGCGGTGTTTTTAATTTGAGTCACTAGAATACTTTGAGATTAATTCATTATTATTATTATTATTGTTATTGTTATTTTTCTTTTACGGATGTGGTTCATGGCATAAATTAAGTTGAAAGTTAGGCGGGAGATTATATAATAGTGCGATACAACTAGCTGGATCAATGATTGTTCTACACATGATAGTGTGTGTTGTCTACTTTGGTTCTCTCAAAGCAAGCGGATGGATACCACACAACACAACTGGTATTCAAGGGTTGCAATTATTGTTGCCTCCAGTCTAATCGCATCACCTATATAAAAAGTAAGAATAAAATAGAGAAAGTAATGAAAAAAGTTACCTGTATTACTGTTTATAACTTATTATATACAAAAGAGTTATCATGAAGATAAGAAATTGTATCAAAATAAACTCCTAAAATAATGAGATATATACAATAAAAGATAACTAAATACCTACATCGTCATGAATTCAAATCCATGTCATAAACAATAGCAAAGATTACTATAGACAACTGGTTGATAATGATAAACCTTCTTCCTTGTTTTTTTCCTTGATAACCTGCTTGCCAATAGTTTCTGATAAAATTCTTTCGATTATGATATAACTTTTGTTAAAATGATCAGAAAAGTGAAAATAGATAGGTTACAGACTGCTCAAATTTGCCTTGAGGCTCTCGATATGTTGACTGATAGGTTTGTTTGAAGAGGGCTATCTTGATGTTGGAAATCTAAAACATTACAGAAATATTAAATAACAAACACTTAAATTACAAACGTAACAAAGAGGATATATAACTTATACTAATGCAAATAATATTGGAATTTTATTCATGACTTTGAGATTCTTTTGTTGAAGCAATAATTTTTCAAAGCAGACATCTATGACAAGTTTATTAGATCATTTATGCCGTAAGATTTTGTCCAACTCCTTGAGAAATCTTATAAAGTAAGATTTTATAAGATTTTCTCACCTAATTCTTTCACCATTGATTCATCTTATTGGATTCAAAAGTGTACAACATCTATAACATTAGAAATCAACTCAATTAATAAAATGATTAAGGACCAATTTTATTTAAATTATATGCACAAATATCAATGGAGAAAATAGGTGAGGTATTATATGTGGTATAAATGAAAAGGAAAGGTATAGACAGTGTCAAAAACAGCAAGAGGAAAACGTATGCTTTAAAATCTTTCTGTGGACTCAAAAGCTTGCCAAAGAGCAAGATATATCGAGATTCATACACTTTTACTTTTTGTTGTTTTTTCTTTACCCAGAATCATCTGACCTACCAACATAGACAGAGGCAGAAAGTTTAGTTAGGAGGGTCATAATTTCCATCAACAAGTGATATTCAAAATAATAAATATTTAATACTAATAATTAATCATATTATTTTTGGAATTCATATAATATAAATTAAATTATTATTCATTCGATAAAATTTATTACTAAAAACATATTCTTTTAATGCTTTCAATATACATAGATTGACATAATTAAGACAATAAAATCCAAAAAGATAATTGAACACTTATATCTACTAGTAGACACCAACCAGAAAGAAAAAAAACACTTATATCTATCACTAGACATGAAATTATACTATTAATAAAGTAATTTATCAAATTCTAATATTAAACACTTATATTAGATGGACAAAGAATGAAGTGACTGAGAACTAAAAGAAAAATTATTTAATTTGGGCTTTAAAAAAATTGAATGGTAAAAAAAAAAAAAGAGAAAGAAAGGTACAAAAAAAAATCATGTTGATTTAGGGTAAATTTGAGAATTGTTAAATATAATAAGGTCATTTGTGTATACATATAAATTTTTGGAAAAAATAAGGAGGGGCTATTATCCCTTAGTGGCTCTATCCATGCCTAACAAGAATTCATCGATAAAAGCTATGATTTGAAATGTTTTTTAAGTTGCATTTTGTTATTATATAATCATAAATCACCAATGATTTCTGAGTTCAGATTAATTTTCCCACTTCAAAGTACATTTTTTTTCATCAAATGTCAACAAGTTAATAATGTATACATATAGCAACTTCTTAGCCTTTAAGAGATAGTAAAGCTTCTTAGCCTTTGGCACTTGTCCATTCCGATGTTTGGGGTCCTGCACCAACTTTGTCTCCTGAAAGTTTTCGTTATTATGTTTGTGGATGACTATGGGAGATTTATCTAGCTTTTTCCTTTGAAAAATAAGTCAGATGTCAATTCTATCTTTGTGCACTTCTGTGTTCTTGTTGAGAAACAATTTGGCTTTCTTATCAAGTGTGTGCAATTTGACTTTGATGGAGAATATAGAGCTCCATCACCATATTTTTTAGCTCATGGCATTCTTTCCCTGTTCTCTTGACCTTATACTCCTCAGCAGAATGGAAGAGCTGAAAGAAGACACCGTCATGTTGTTGAAATGGGTTTGTCACTTCTAGCTCATGCTTTCATGCCTTTGTTTTATTGGTGGGAGTCGTTTCAAACAATATCTTATCTTATAAATCGGTTATCAATTCTTATGCTTGATAACAAGTCACCATTTGAGGTACTCTTTTGTAAAGCACCTTCTTATGACTTGCTTAAGGTTTTTGGTTGCTCTTGCCATCCCTTTTTAAGGCCTTATAATCAGCATGAGTTTTGGCTTTGTTCATCTCAATATGTGTGTAAGCATTGAAATTTTGCTTATGATTTTGAAGCCTAGTGATGATAGCTAGAGACAGTAATTAGAAGCCTTTCCTGACTTGCAAGAACACCAAGTTCAATACTGAAATGGGGTGGAAAGCCAAGTAGGCTTAGGACCAATGTGGTACTAGTTTTGGAGGGAGGGGGGGGGGGGGGTGGGTGTGGGTACGGGGTGGTAGTGGTCGAGACCTTATGAATTATGTATGCTCAACACATCGCGGATCGACCTTAAGCAAAAATAGGGCTGGCACCTCTAGCATTATAGGTGCACACCTCTAACATTATAGGCATGCTCCCTTAAGCAGAAGTGATGCCTGTTACCTTTGAAACCTTAGTGACACCTTTAGTTAGAGGGGCGTGCCTACAGCCTTACAGGCGCCTGCCTATAACCTTATAAACGCGTGCCTATGGTTACAGTCCTACATTGAAAAAAGAGCTCATTTTCAGGATTTTGAGAGCCTAAATAAAGGAGCTCGATCCTTGGTTTTTGGTAAGCAGTTCTAGGTACAAAATACCAAAAACCTCATACTTTGAGAGATTATGAATATTGTTAGAAACTCTCTTCAGTATAAATATTTTTTTATTTTTTCCTTGTGTTCTCGGCATCCTCTGAAAAATTCTGGGGTGTTGATGGCAGTCAAAGATTCAGCTTTCGATTTAATTCGGAATTTGATAAGTTTTTTTAGGGTCTTCTCTTTAGTTTAGATATTCTATTTGGTTTAGATTGCCATCTTCAGGCGTAATTAAAAATAATTATTCCATGTTTAGTTTAGGATTAGTTTAGTTAATTAGTAGTTAATGGCAATGTTTAGGATCAGTTAATTATTAGTTAATTGCCATATTTAGTTTAGGATTAGAGGTTCAATTAAGCATGTTCTGTAGTTAATTAGCCGATAATTTCTCATTAAGTAGTCATTAATTATACATGATTAATAGATAATTAGTTGTTTATTATGTAGTTAATTAGGGGTTAATTAAGCATGATTAGTGATTAATTAGATGATGTTTAGATGATAATTATGCATGCTTAGTGTAGTTGATTAATGATTAATGGTGCCACAATTAGTGTGGAAATCACACATTTAGATTAAGATTTATTTTAATCATGCATTTTATTATTAATGCTCTTACTTGATGATGAAGAACCAAGTTGGAAACTTCTTCAATTTATAATTATTCAATTTATTTTATCGCAATTATTATGAGAAATTGTTGTAATCTTCAATCCCTTCCCCCATATTTGATGGAAATATAATAAAATCTCCTTCCCCTTTCTATGTATGTATATAAACTTTCAACACATCACATATAATAAATAGATAAAAGCAGCTACATACATAATAAAACTTAGGATCCAGAAAGGATAACATCAATGACATTAG
>SNVD02011297.1:0-54756 GCA_013180625.2 Boswellia sacra | reverse complement strand
TTTGGACCGTTTGAGCCTTATTAGCCAACCTTGACTGAAATTGATCCCTAGTTACCCCTTTGAGCCTTTGTAAGCCTTTTTCTTTGTTAACTCACTAAAAGATTTCCTAACCTCAAATGAATTTGTTCCAAACAGTTTATCCCTTACCTATGAGCATATAGATCGTTCACAATTAAATCTGTCTCTTATACACATCTAGATGTGTATAAGAGACAGGGGATGTGTCATGAGCAATGCAAGTGAGTTCTATTGTGTTTGAAAAAAAAAAAGAAAAAAAGAAAAAAAACCCATCTGTACTTATCGTCCACGTACTTACACATTGAGGACAATGTGTTGTTTAAGTGTGGGGGAGGGGAAGTGTAATAAAAAAAAGAAAAAAAAAAAAAGAGAACAAAGGAAGAAGAATAAAAGATCTATACCCTTAAGTGTTCTTAAAAAAAAATGAAACAACAAAGTGTGAGGGTGTAGTTTTCTTTTGTTTTCTGCAAAAAAAAAAAAAAGATTGAGTGTTCTAAATAAGTTTGGGGGAGTAACATGGTGAATTGAAATGAAGTTTTGTTATAGGCTTTAGCTCTACATAGTCTTGAATGATTTATGTGTTTGTGGGTGATTTGAGCCAAATTATTATCCTTTATCATACCTTCACCCACGCCAAACGTTACAAGCTTAATAAAGTCCTACTTGATCCTTGGTGTTGTGCATGTCTACATTAGTGGAGCGTGACTTGAAAAGCAGGCCTATGGAGTTCATTTATACACACATCTTCAATATTAAATATGATTCATTTTTATGCATAAACTCATCCGGGTTACAAGTGATTAGTTGAGAATGGCTCTACACACACACACTTGAGGAATTGAAATGAAGCGAAACTAATCTTTGAGATAAAATTCTTGATCAAGTGCATTATTTTGAAGTTTTCCTTGGTTATAATTAAGTACAATCTTTGAGGCCTATTTGCAAGATGAAGCATTTGTGTGTTTTTATTTTTTGTTGATTCTGTTTCGGTTTAGTTTTATTTCACATTGTCGTAGTTGCTCGAGGACTAGCAAAGTCTAAGTGTGGGGGAATTTGATAAGTGTCTATTTATATATCATTTTCATATCAATTCGTCCATGTTTCTTTGCTATATTCCTTGGTATTTTTATGTTTTGGTGTGGTTTTTGATGTTTATAGGAGTTTTGGAGGAACTTACACAAAATTGGAGTAAAACCCTTCATTTTAACCTCTGCTAGTCAACCAATTTCTTGGAGTTGATTGTATCGATATACAATTAACCGGATAACATGCTATATACCATTGAAAAGCTCTCGAAGTCTATTTTCTGGAGAAATTTACGGTTCACGAATTTATGTAGTGTACCGAAAGTTGTGATAAAAATGGTATGAAAAGTGTATATTTGTAATTCCATATATCACTGTAGCATGTTATTAAATACGGGGCACTGTAGCAAGTTACTGTAGCAGAGTATTTAAACACATTTTAGGGTTTTATTTTCATAACTTGAAGAGGGGAAAACGTGGGAGGAGGCTGCATTTCTGGATTTCTCTCATCCCTTAGAGTTCTTGAAGGAGAAGGAAGATTTTGAAAGAGGAGGAACTACAATTCCAAGAAGATTCATCTACAAAGAAGATTTTCAAAGAATTTGCTAAGTTCCTTCTTTCCTTTTCAATTCTGGAATTTCTTTGTATTGTATTTGTTATTCTGATTGAATATGTGTAACTAAATCTGAATTGGTTGAGGGTGATTTCAAATCCCTTGATATGGATTTTGTGAGTTGATTGTGTAAGAAATTGTTATCCAATTCTCTAATTGAAGTTGCTTGTATTTTCCCATATTTAATGCTTATGATTGCTTACTGATTGTATTTGGAATGGCCAACTGAATATAATCTGTTGTTGTCTATTGCTATATTAGAAATCTTGATCCGTAATTGTCATGAATTTCCAATCATTAGTAGCAAAATTGTGATCAGAGATTGCAATTGGAAAATACAACCTAGGTTAAATAATCCGAACTCGTGTGATTATTGCTTAGATCAACCTATCTTTCTCATCGTAATGCTTCCATTGAATTAAACTCAGAGAGCTTGTTCTAGGTTGTTTAATGGATAGAGATTAAATAAAGAGCTTGTTTTATTTAACACAAAGTAAGGAAAGATTGGGATAACAGAGCTTGTTGTTATCTACGGTTGATAACTTCAATGCTGTAATTGAATTACAATTCTATGTTAATTCACAAATTCATATCTTGTGGCAGAGAAAGAACCCTTAACCAAGTGTCTCTCATTGATCTTTCATTCACATTAACTTCTGTTTTGTTATTCTTAATTTGCATTCTTATTTCATTTAGTTAATCATTCAACAAAACCCCCCCTGTTTAGTTTATCGTTGCTGGAAAATAACGAATTCAATTAGAATCAATCCTCGTGGGAACGATATCTACTTATCACTTTATTACTTGTGCGACTAGTATACTTGCTAGTTTCGAACGCATCAGCTTTAAATTTTATTTGCGAGGGATAATATCCTCCGGAAAAAAATAATTTTCGATAAAATAAGACCCTCGAAAATATTTTGGTCATCAAATCAATAATATTATCGACAACTTCAGCAAGGACTTTTAGTCCTTGAAATTATGTTATTAACGAGGGCTTATCGAAAAAATAGAATTTTCAGCCAAGGAATTAGCAACAACCTCCGAGGGCCTTTAGCGGTCGGAAATACATATTTCTGAGGGGACTCTTAGTTTAGTGAGGGGCATTTGGCCCTTGGAAATGAGCGTTTTTGTTGTACTGTCTTGGTGTCCACCATCTTATAATCAAGAAAGTGGCCTACCACAAACATTTTGGACTCAGCATCCTCAGTCTTATGTTTTTTCTCTAAAGACTCCCATAATTCCTTAACCGATTTTTTCTCAATATACACTTGTATGATGAGTCTATCAAGCCATTCATGACATAATTACAACATAAGAAATCAGAATGCTTCGAAGCGTCAACAACATCGACGACTTGGACATCTTGCTCTCCTTCATTGAGTTTAGGTGGATCCTCAATCGAGAACCTTGCCATACCTAGAGTAGTCAAGTAACAGCATATTTTCCTGCCATCTCTTGAAATTCAATTCATCGAATTTCTCTGGTTTTTTACCATGGTTCATAGGAACGAAAACCTGTACAGCTGAGGCAGTAGCCACATTAGGTTGTTGAGAACTAGTCATAACATCAACCATCTCAACAATTGAAATTAATAAATCAAACTATTTTTAATTTCTTGAATCAAGCTATAGTTTGAGAACAACTGAATGATTTTCAATAGATAATTCCTAGTAAAGACCGGATGGTTCACAAACAGATCCCACTTAAAAACCCAGCATTTTTAGATAGAATTTCTTTACAAAAAAATTCTCAAGAAAGATGTGAAGGGGTCACAATTGCTTCTTCTTCAAATCCAGTCTCCTTAGACAAAACTTCTCTATTTAGTTACTCTCCAGTTGATACCAACAAACTATAAAAGGTCCTTCACCAAATATCACACCAAGTATGTATATGTGTGTGTGTGTGTGTGTGTGTGTGTATATATATATATATATGATGGCAAGAGCAAAATATATATTCAAACAAATAGAATTACATATATTACAACAATATATATATAAAATTATATTCTAACATGCCACTTTATATAAAGTAATAATCTGTTTTAAGTTTGTTAGAAAATTTGCTTGCATTATATAAGGATAACATACAATAATAATTTAATTTAACTTTAAAATAAAATTACCAATTGAAAGCTTGACTTAGCAATAGAAATGATTCGTCAAGGCTCGTGTATCATACGATTTCCTTAAAACTTATTCGCCTTCTCTACTAGGTACTTGATAATTATATCGACATCTGTCTCTAAGGATACAACGACGACTAGTAGCAAGAGAAGCCTTACTTTTTTACTTAAGCAAACTGGAAACACTCCAAACTTTATCACTCTATTAGAAAATAAGAACTCAAGAAAGCAATAGAGAAAATAAGCTAGATATATATATATATATATATATATATATATATATATATATATATATATATATAATATATATATATATATATAACTTTTTTGGTGTCATTTACAGATAAAGAAAGGACCTCTTTATATAGGTCAAGGAAAACGTAACCTCTAAATCCATTTAATTCAAAAATTAAATTTGTAACCACCATTTTTTTTTCCATATAAATCAAGTTTCATAAGTTACAAAAGAAATTTCTAAATCAATTCATAGGTTACAAAACAATTTAATCCAAACCATATTAAGTTACAAAATTGAAGTTTGTAACTTCTGAAGAATTTGAAACATCTATTTAACTTTCCAACAAATATTAGTGTGTTGAATACCACTAAGACACGGGAAGTTTTTAAAAGCATTAAATCAAATTTTAAAAGCATTTCATAGGTGTTTGATATATTGACTTTTAGAAATTGTTATTTAACTTAAATTAACAAAATAGATTTTTTATTTTATAAAATAATTTAAAAATTTTTAAATGCATTTTTATGAAATTTAATAACTATTAAGAATATCTTAACAATATATTAAAATATTCATATCATTTTTTTTTTTACGTAAAATAATAAAAGTACCGGAGGTGTTGTTGGATGGATGTTGGTCGCTGGCGAATGTCACTAGAGCACATCCACCGACACAGTCGACACCAAATTTATTGGCAAAGACATCTATTTGCAGAATAGTGGATGCAGTGTTTGACTGGAGAAAACAACAAAGTATTTTCGCAGCAAGTTAGTCTCAAGTTTTATAAGCGGCTGCCCCTAAGAATCTTTCATTCCATCTCTTAATTAGGATAATATTAAAATTTTAAACTCATCCATAATGATAATGTTATGATGCAGTGTTTTTAGCCCCTTCAAATCTTACTTTTTGTATCATCCAAGCGCAAGTCTAGCTCACAGATTCTCTTAGTTTCCGAGTTTAGAGGATAATTTGATAAAACAACAAGCATACATTTGTTAAATAGGCGAATAAAAGTTTATTGTTTATTAAATTTAATATTAATTATCACAAGATAAGAATTTTTAGGCAAAAGAAGTTTTTAATAGTCTCACATATCCAGTTACAGCTACCCAAAATCAGCTTCAAACGATAATTAATCAATTTAATAAAATTCATCTTTTGCCCCTCCATCTAAAAAGTTCTGAAATTTTATATGTGATATCTATTATACTGTCCAATTTTACTTATAAATGAAAATTTTATGATTTATTTCTTAATATAGAATTAGTTATAAATTTTTAAATAGGGTTACGCTACTCTAAAGTTTATTTAATAGAACCTATAATATGAATTCTTGAAGTTTCTAGAGGACATTAAACTTGTTATAAAATTTCGGAAAGTATATGAAATATTTATTAATTTTACCTATAAAAATTTAATAATTTTTTTCTTAATATAAAAGTAGTTATGAATTTTGAATAAAATAACCTTATTCTAAACCTTGGTTTGACAAACCTATGATATGAATTATAGAAAATCTTAGAGGACCTTAAACTGGTAATAAAATTCTGAAATACATCAAATATCTACTATATTTATAATTTTAACTATAAAAAATTTTATGATTTATTTTCTTGGTTTTTAAATAGTTATGAATTTCCGAATAAGGTAACCTTACTATTAAACCTTGATTTGACAATTTTGTGATATTTAATTGTAAAATTGTTTTGAAATTGATTTTTCGATAATTTTTATTGAAAACTTTACAGATACTTTGTTTACATGTGTGGTAATTATTTACAAATTTTTGTAATTTTTGGATTAATCATAAATTTATAAATATTTAATATTGTAAGGGATGATTCATTTATCTTATTGCATGTTCACAAGGAGTAATTCAAACTTTTAACATTTATATTAAGAGTGCATTTGTTTAAGCTTTTCTATCGGTTAAAAGGGCTTCCCTAATGCTAAAAGCTCTTCTATTTTTATTTTTGTAGGTTGTTTGATTGCCAACCAGAAATAGTTTATTAATGATTAAAAAAATTGTTTTATATTTTTTTAAGAGGAACTCAAAATTAAGGCTTTTGAGAAAAACATTTTTTGAGCATTTTTAAAATTGTAAAATACAATATATACCTTTACCATATTTTAAAATGTTTGCTTATTTGTCTTTCGTAAAAAAAAAATAATAATTGGTTATTTAACATTCATAAGTACTTGTATATCAACCAACAACTTTGTTGATGCATGATTTTCGCATAACCAGAAAGCGGGTTGGGCCTCTAGTGGATCGTCGGACCAAGGTCTCGAAAACACATAAAATGGTTAAGGATGCTGGCAAGAACGTTCGATGCCCAAATCAGTTTCCGGTACACTAAAATTCTCTAAATAGGCTTTCTAGAGAGAGAAGCTGTGGAAAATAAATGATTCTAGAAACAGAGTGAGCCTAGAGAAATATGCATACATTGAGTAAGGATTAGAAGAGGTCATTGTAGGACCCAAATAACGGACTCATATAAGAGGCATTAGTAATGGGTTTACTATGTATGTATTAAATTGATTAAGGCCTAATTTTATATGCTCATAACAGTAATCTCCTCAGGCCTAAGTTGAACAGTTAGTGAACAAAGGGGCGACTAAATTATTTATGGACGAAAATTTCATGTATCAACGGAAAAGTCACATGGGTTATGATAATACCATATGGGTGACTTGAACCTCAAATAGGTGTCACATATTTTAGAGTGAGTCTATTACATGCATATAGGCTTAACGTGACTTGAACTCTACCCGGGCGTTACAAGGTTACGTACTTTAAGGTTTAAGCATCAGTATACATTATGCTTGAACCTCTGGGTGGGCACTGTGATGTGATGATGAGCTTGTGAGCTTTCTTTGAACGGGAGGTTTCCACAATTAAATGAAACATGGCTTGAACGCTTAGGTGGAGTGTCACGTTTACCAATGTCGGTAATTGTCTTGAGGAAAGTCAATGCAACTCCCCATGGTAAAGGTGGCATGGCCCACGCATGGGTAAAGGGTTGGTGGCGATTTCTTGGGGTGAGAAATGTCAATCGCTTCATTCTCAAAAGATTTTTCGAAGTTTTTATGTCTGGGGTGCATTTAGAATTGTCAAATAGTTGGACCATGGACGTTTTATGCAGGGCCCTTTCTTGAAAGTTTCAAACTTCTTGGACCACATTTGGTTCGCCATGCGATTCCTTGAATTCAGATTTGCAATTGAGAGTTGGATCCATGAAGGTGAGTGATAACCAGCGAGGGGCGAGCAGGCGACTGGTGAGTGGGAGACCGGTGAGGAGTGAGTAGTGACCGGTGAAGCGTTGAGTCACGAATCGAGAGAAGCATGGATCAGCCTACGAGAGGGGGGGCAGCGAGCATGGATGAATGACGATCAGTTGAGCAACGATTGATGGCATCGTAATCGTCAGAGGAAGGCATGTAAGTGGGAGGATGTGCGCTGCTTGCTTGGGCGAGCGCGTGAGCCCACGTGCCTAATTTTTTTAGTTTATTTTATTTTTTTAATACTAGGGTCCTTTTTAAAAATATTGAAAGTTTTGGGCCCAAAAAACTTCATAAGGGCCAGACTGTTAAATTTTTAAGCACCTGCTTGAACTTTTTTCTTTGGACAGGGGTCTGGCTACAACATTCTAAAACATGCAACCTCCTAAACCTACTAAGGTTAAAACTAAAAATCTTCGAACATTGGGATTGAAGTGAAGCTTTATAATAAAGCCTTGGCACGCTGCAATGAAGGCTTAGATAGTTTTTATAGGGTTAAAACGGAGAATTGGGCTACCTTTGAACATATTTTTCAGCCATTTTGAGTAACCATGGAGACCATTTGGACGTAAAAGAATTTTTGCACACATGGGAACACAAAACTGAGACCTAGGCAACTTCCATTGGGTGAAAACAGAGGCCTTGATGACCTTTATATAGACTTTTGACCCCTTCTAAGTAGCAATGAACACCATTTTAGACTTAAAAATTCGGTGTGCAGTCTACTTGCACAAGTCCTATGACCATCTCACATTTGGGTATCCAATACTTAGAATTTTCTTGAAAACACTTGAACTTGAGAGCTTGGGTGCCTAGCCGCCTACGGATTGGATATCTGGGCACACAGGATGTATGAGTGTTGGAAACTTGAGCACTCATTGGTTATATGTGTTGGTGTTGGACACCTACCCGAGGTTGGATACCTTGGAAATGGACATTTGATGAGGGGTTGGACACTTGGGAGTTAGATGCTTGGGTGTTAAAGGGTTCGACATTTAACCCCATAGGGGTTAGATGCCAGGAAAGCGCTAGAAGGAGAGCACTTAGGTGTTGGATGCCTGGTATCAAAGGATTGGATGTCTAATTGCATGTGGGTTAGACGCCAAACGGGTGCTAGAAGGAGAGCACCTAGGTATTGGATGTCTGGGCGTCAAAGGTTTAGACATATAATCGTAATGAGGTTAGATGCTAAGCGATATGAGGGTTAGAGACCTAGGTATTGGATGCTTAGGCGTCAAAGGGTGGACGCCTGACCATAAAGACAAACCGACATTGGGACTCGAGGGACCTTAGGCCCCTCCTAGAAAATTAAAATTCTCTTATACCCCCTTAAGTTTCACCAGTTTTAAATACACCCTTTTATTAAAAAAAATACCTAATTTGACTTTACACTACTTTTTTCAATTTCTTTTTCCTACAGTCGCCTGACGATTGACCTCTGCCACCTACCCTGTCTCCTAGTAGTCTTCTAACTTGTGAATTGGTACGAAAGATGAGCACAAATTTCTTCAAAAGTCAAGTGAGTTTATATTTTATTATGTTAAATATTTTTTTATTTTATTTTATACATAAAATTTTAATCAAATTTTTAGTGTTTTTCTCATGTAGTTTTGCATGTTCATCTGTTCTCAATATCTTGTTTTTATTTTGCAGGGAATCATCTTACCCTTTTATAACGAGTGCAATCGAGCACAGTTACATAAAGACACATAACTAATTATCCTTCGTTTTACGTAAGTTATATCGGCATTGTAATTAATTCTTATTATTGTATTTTATAAATAAGATTTATGTAAGTTTGTTTTAATGTTTATTTATTTATTTTGATACAAATTATTTCTTTTTCTTTACATCTTTAATCTTTTGTTAAAGTTGAAAATTAATCAATTGATTGTTACAAAAAGAGTACAAATTGAAAAAAAAAATCCTTTGAACAGTAATAACTTTCTTTTCTAATTTATATTATATAGTATATTTTTATCATATATCTCTTTATTCTTGATTTATTTGTATTGAGTAGAGTAAAAAAAATTAAATATCATTAAAAAAAATTATGTTTAGAGACTTTTCATTATTTAATGTGTTTGTAGTCTTTTTGAATAGCAGAATAATACGTATCATTTTTTTATCAGTTATGGAGAGATATTTCAAAAGAAAATCTACTTTTGAGTTGGCATAAAGTCCAAACGAAAGTGCTAAAAGCTCAAAACAAATTTGTGAACATGTTAATTTACAAGATTTGCCTGCAAATCTTAGACTTAGAACTCAAATTTTGGAATATAATCCTAATGTTTGATATCATGTTTGAAGAGCTTATCTTCAAAAGGGTCCTTGTCAACCTCGTGATCACAATTTTCCCTTTAAAAAATATGGAGAGAAGTCAAGAAGAGATAATCCAGCTTGGTTTAATGAATACCCTAATTGGTTAGAGTATAGTATACCAAAAGATGCCTTATTTTGCTTATGCTGCTATCTCTTTAAACCAGATATTGGAGAGCAATCAGGTGGTGAATCTTTTGTCAGTATAGGGTTTTCGAATTGGAAGAAAAAAAGGAAGCTAAAAGTTCATGTTGGAGGTCCTAATAGTGCTCATAATCAAGCTTGGGGTATGTGTGAAGTATTGTTGAAGCAAGAGCAACATACAGAGACAATTTTAGTGAGACAATCTGACCAAGCTCGAATTGACTATCAAACTCATTTGGGTGCATCAATTGATTGTATTATGTTTCTTTTAAGAAAAGGGCTTCCATTTCGTGGATATGATGAATCTCAAGATTCTAACAATCGAGGAAATTTTCTTGAACTCTTACATTGGTTATGTGATCATAATGAGGAAATAAGAAAAGTTGCATTACAAAATGCTCCTGAAAATTTAAAATTGATAGCACCAAAAATTCAGAAACACATAGTAAGTGTTATTTCAATTGAAATTACTATTGCAATTATTAAAGATATTGGTGATGCATTATTTTCAATTATTGTAGATAAGTTTTCAAAAGAACAGATGGCCATTATATTATGTTATGTGAATGAAAATGACAATGTAATTAAGTAGTTTGTAGGTATTGAGCATGTCATTGACAATACGGTGCCGTCACTCGAAGAAGCTATTGATTTTTTTTCCAAGCACGGATCGAGTACCTCTCGATTACGAGGACAAGGTTATGATGGAACAAGTAACATGCGGGGTGAATTTAATGGTTTGAAAGCACTTATTTTGAAAGAAAATGAATATGCTTTTTATGTACATTGCTTTGCTCATCAACTTCAATTAGCTCTGGTGGCTGTGGCAAAAAATCATATAGAAATTATTGCTCTTTTTGTTTTGGGTTGCTAATGTGTTTAATGTTTTTGGAGCATCAGTTAAACGTCGTGATATTCTCAAAGGAAAACATGCAGGGGTTATTTTTGGAGCACTCACTAATGAAGAGCTTTGAACGAGGCGAGGCTTAAATAAAGGAATCAATATCAAAAGGACAGGTGATGCACGTTGAAGCTCTCATTACAATTCTTTAAAAAGTTTGATTTCTATGCTTTCATCTGTAGTGGATATAATAGAGATGATAGCAGACGATAGATCTGATGCTGATAATAAATATTAGGCCAAGCTTTTATTGAATTTTATCAAATCCTTTGATATTATTTTTTTTCTCTACATTTGATGAAAACGATATTAGAAATGACATATGATTTGTCACAACACTACAAGAATTTTTTAAATATTTGTCACTTTACAATTTTTTTATTTAACAGTTTTTTAAAAAAGTGAGAAATATAACATTGATCTGGAAGTCAAACATACATATTTATCTTATTTGTCACTTTTGTCTTTATTCAATCCAATATTTATCACATTTTATAAAAGGGTGATAAGTATTTGAGTCTATAATCTTTCCTTTTCCCCCTCATATTTCCTTCTTCTTTTTTTTCATCTTCTCTTTTCAAGTATGTGAATATAATATATTAAATTGCAATAAAATAAAGAAGTTAAAAATCTCGAAATGATGAAAATTAAATAATGCAATTTTATATTTAATACTTAAATAAATTTTTTTAAAATATTTAAATAAAAGATAATATTATTATATATATTAAAATAATAAATTTTAAATATTAAATTAACAAAAAGTAAAATAAAATAAAATTTTATTATGTTGAAATCACATTATAAAATTTTTTGATAAAAATTAAAGACTTAAAAATCTCAAATTAAATTTTATTTTGAAATAATATAACCACTACAAGAAAAAAAAATTGGAAATGGTCGTTATAAACTTTTTGAAAGAAAAAAATGGACCATTGTTTATAATACTAAAAATTCTAACATAAGGGTGTATATAAAAAATTTAAAATATTTGAACTTATATACAAGAATTTCTAGGGGTATTGTGGTAAATTTTAATACATTAGGATATCTTGAAAAATCGCTAAGGTATATAAAGAAAATGATGTTATGGAGCATGAATCCCTAAATCTCCTAGAGTTGTTAGTCCTAACGCGGCCACCATCTCTTCAAGACTCCACCATCTCCACTGTCATCACTCATCAACTCTCGCATGAGCCACCTCCACTCCGCCATTGCCAGTCGTCGGCCATTCTTACTCATGGCCAACTCGCCTTCCTAGCTTCAGCGGGTAGCGGCCCAACCTCCTCTCTCGCATCGCGGCCAGCTCGCCTCCCGGCTCTTGCGACCCAGCCTCTTCTCTCGCAGCCAGATGGCCTCTGTGGCTACAGCGGCTCAGCCTGCACTTTGACGGTGTATGTTTTTTGTGTCTTGGATCAAATGGGCATCTGAAGAGATGGTGGAGACGACTTGGAAGGTTGTGGAAAAAGCAGTTTGATTGTCTTAGCTCGAGATCCGGGCCAAGCACAGAAGAATCGTATTTGGGTTCTGGATTCAATCTTCTTCGAGTGTACAAACGCAGGTACACATTAACCATCTCGCTCTCTGTATCTGGCTCTATGTTTTGCAAAGAAAAAAACAAAAGGAAAGTGGTTTAAGGAACAAAAACTGTGTTCTCCTTCGTAGGTTTTTGTTTCTGCTTAGCTTCTAAGAAAATAATAGTCAGCACTTCACTTTTAACAGTGAGAAACTTAACTAAAATAACTATCTGTCTTTTTTTTTCCTTCACTCTATTTTCTTTTCGGTTACTCACTGCCAGAGGAAGTGAAGTTGTATAGTATTTACTGTAACTGCTTGCATAATTTTTACAATTATGCCATTTCTTGAATTTTGTTAATTAGTTAATAACTTTCTTTTAATTACAATTTGTATTGTAGTTTTCTGAGTAATTTATTTCAAGGCAATCTTATGCTATTCTTTTTTCTTTTTTTTTTTCCAAGATTTAATCTATAGATTTAGCATCTGATTCAAATCAGATTTAGCATCTGATTTACTTAATTCGTAAGAGTTGTCTTTTATAGTAAAATGTTAATAGAATTCAACTTGTGTCTAACCTACATGGGTATACAAACTAGAGTAAATCACAATAGCATCCAAGTAAATAATGGCCCTTCATTTTATTTTTGTGTGGGTATGTAAGTAAACGCATAGAGTTTACATCCTTCTTTCCTTAAATTGAACCCCAATTAAAATTTGTGCCTTCTCTGGTCGTTATCCAATGTTTATGTTTTATTGTATGAGAATCTGAAGGAGAAGAGGTTAACAGGCATTTTCTTCCCTTTTTTTCTTTGGTACAGGATGGTCAGGTGGAGGCACCCGAGGAGTGTCCAAAAAAGATAAAATCTTTCTTTGTACATGCAGTAGAGAACTGGGATGCTGAGTTTTATACTAAGGTCAATGATGATGTTTATGTTGATATTGGTATGTAGTCCTTAATCGTTTGATCAGGTAATGAACAACATATGCTTGAGAACATATTCACTTGAAGTCTTAAGTTGACTCTTTTCTGGTGGACTAGCAAATCATATTAACTGATATAACACTGGAAATGCCAGTCAGTATTATATTGCTGTCCTGTCAGGAGTACAAATTTGTTGTGACTTGTCAAAGCTAGTTTAAGGTTCTATATACTCTTAGACAGAGCAATAACAATTACTTTTGTACTTTAGTGTCAGATTTCAGTTTGCTGACAGAAACTTTAAAACTGTAACTTAAGATGGCAATAATGGAATATTGGAAGACCAAAAAGAATGTAAATTGAGATACCACTGGTTTTACAAAAGGGATAAAAGAGATAAAGGATTAATGTCATTTTTTAAAAATGAGAAAAACATGAAACTCAAATACAGTTTGCTACCTTTAGAATTTATATAGCTTGTTCTTTATTTGTCATACAGATGCCCTAGGAGCAACACTTTCTTCTCGTTTGGGTATGCTTCGTGTTTATATTGGGTGCATGAAATCAGGAGAAATATTTTCTGAGCCGTGAGTTATTTGAATTGTTTGTATTTGCTCGTAGTTTTTCCTAAATTGAAATAATTTTATATCACGGTGTTATCCATATTGCTAATTTTATCTACATTTTATAGGAACCACAAATGGTATGAACCAGACTGGTGGAAATTTTGTGATGGAAAATGGTATGTGATACAGAATTTGGATTTTGCCTTCTCGATGGAATGTTAGTAAGACTATGACAGTTCTGTTATATTGGGGCATTCAATTTTGGAAAATAATGATTTATTGGGTATTCTTTTCTGTGACAATTGTGGCTGTTTTATGTGTTGATAGGTCAGTGTCTCATTCATGTCAATAACTTTATATATTGGCATTGTTGACGAGGAAGTTACAATGAAAGTTTTGGTCATGTAGTGATAAGAGGTGCTTTTGGTCAGGCATGAAAGTTAAAAAGTAACAGATTATTAATTACTAAATCTGTAGCAGACTTGCAGCTAGATCTTGAGTTCCATGAATACCAAAAAATTGAAACAAGAGCGTTGCTTTTTGGAGTTCAATGCACCATTAATTATTCTGCATGACAATGGCATTTATGTGACTCCTGGCTTTTATTGCGAATTCATACGGATTTCTTATTAGTTAAAACCATGTTTTGATGGTGTAGGTACTTTCGGCATGCTGCAAATGATCTTTTTGCCATTTCACAAGCTTTGGGACAGTTTATCTCAATTAACAGGTGCAACTGTTGTTAGGTTGTCTGCCTATCTGTATGGTGGTTATGTACATTGTACGCAGACATGATTGGCTGGACTATGCTGAATATTTGATTTTGGTTTTGCAGGTCTCTTCTTCGAACATATGCACATGATGATGTTATTGCTGGATCATGGTTTATTGGACTTGATGTGGAGCATGTTGATGAATGGAAGTTTTGCTGCACCCCTTGGTCATCAGGTTCCACCCCCTCCCCATAGACATACACGCGCACGCGTTCTCACACACACTAATGCTTGCACTCACACTAAGACTCATTGATTTTTACAAGAAAGGCAAAAGGATCAACAATTATATGCATATGAATTGTAAAATTTTTTTCTTGGGTTCTTTCTCTTTGTGTGTGGATTTATGTCTGATGGTGATTAGTCAAGGTGAGGCAAACAATTGCTCATATGCATACAGTACTTAAAATGTTACTTTCCCTCCCTTTTTTTGTAACTTTGAGTGTGATTTGAATCAGATGCTAAGTGGTCAAGGTGAGAGGCACTTTTTGAGCTTAAGTTTGTTTGAAAATTTGCTTTATTTATGTGACAGTAATGCTTTATTTATCATTTCCTTACTCATTTATTTTTGTATAAGAGTTTCCTGCTAATGGAATTAGGTATGAAATCTCATGTACTTATTCATGTTTTTAATCTGGTTACCTCTGAATTGCAAATTATCTTTACCACTAGTTGCAATACCTGATTTGTCATAATGGCAAATATTGTGTTACTTGATTACAAAAAAGTTTATTTAACATTCCAAAATTGTTATCTTATTTTACTTTCATGGGGAACTTAGGAGTTTTATGAGAAATTTGTTTAATGTGACAAATGTTACAGATTATGAATTTCTTAAATTTTTTAAAATACCTATTATATATATATTAATTTTTTTAAATACTTGGCGGTTAAAAACTATCAAGATATATTTTTTTTAATTTTTGAAACTGTTTTACTTGGCGGTCAAAAACCGCCAAGTATATTTTTTTTAATTTTTAAACCTATTATACTTGGCGGTCAAAAACCGCCAAGTATAGGCAGATGCATATTTGGCACTTTGACCGGCCGTGCCATTGATGACGCTTTTAAGACCGTCAAATATATACATATTTGACGGTCAAAGACCGCCAAATATAATCATTTTTCTTGTAGTGCAAGCTTTACAGAGAAAGGATCAAGATATTGTGAATGGCATAGCGTTAGTTAGAGTTTGTAAGGAAAGGCTGCAAACAATGGGCGAAAATGGTTGGGATCTGTTATTGGATCAAGTTTCTTCTTTTTGTGCTAAACATAATATTGAAGTTCCTAACCTGGATGATTCTTTTTGGCCTCAAGGGAAATCAAGACGTAAAGCTCAAGCGATCAAACATATGCATCATTATCATGTTAAGATAATTTTTTGTTTTTGTTATAGCTGTGCAGCTGTAGGAACTAAATAATCATTTTACTGAAACAAAAACTGAGTTGTTTCTTTGTGTAGCATGTCTGAATCCAAGTGATCTATTTTCTGCTTTTGATAAATAAAAGTTTATACGACTTGCTCAATTTTATCCCAAAGATTTTTTAGCAGTTCAACTCAAAGTGCTTGAAGATCAACTTGAAAACTTTATTGTCGATATTCACTCTAACAGTGAGTTTTCAGAGTTGAAAGACATTTATAGTCTTGCCCAAAAAATGGCCAAAACAAAAAAAGACAAAATTTAGCCACTGTTGTATATTCTTTTATTGAATTTTTATTCACGTCAAACATGTGACATTCACATGTTCAAATTTTGGTTAACTTGTGATAAAAGTAATTAAAGTATTTTATTTCTATTTTAATGTTTCTAGAATTATATTTTAGGAAGTATTTGATTTGTAATAAATATCTCTTTAGATTATGATGTAATATCTTGTATCATAATTAGAATAGGAGAATATTTATTTGTCCTAATTCCTTTTGGAATTTATTTATAACACTTCCTATTTTATTTCTCCTAATCCTCATATGATTTTGATTAGAATTTTTACAGGATTTCTAGGAGATTTCGGTCAGACCTCTCACTATATATATACAAAGCTATTCAGGCGGCTGAAGATATGTGATTGAGAGATTAACGTGTTGGTTGTTTGTGTTCTTAAGAGAGTTGGTCACGGTATTCCATGAATTCATAGAAGAGAGCTTCAACGCAAAAAAGAATGTCTTCTTTGATTTGATTCTTTGAGTCTTTTGATTCATATATAAGTGTTAAAAATCGTACTTGAGTTGTTGATTAAGTCTGAGGGAGTTAGTAGACACTTAGGATAACTTGAGGGTTGAGTGTTTATATAATTCTGTCAGACATCGGGTGTTATGTATAACTTAACAGTGTGCTGTTAAGTTATCTGTGATAGAGAGTGAGCAATGTCACTAGATTTTATGATCTTTGCGAAGATTTTGTTTGTCAAAGATTAGGTCAGTGTGTGAGAGTGAGTCAGCACTGTAAAAGGTTCTAAAGATTGTACAAACAAGAACTTAGTGAATTGCAGCTCTATAGCTGTCCGTGGACGTAGGTTTTATAACCAAACCACGTAAAAATCCTCCTGTGCCGATTTACATTACAACGTACTGTTATATTTCTTATAACTGCATACCTCCAGAACTCTCAATTGGCATCAGAGCGGGTTCACTGATAGACAAGTGAAGAAAACGATCATATTGATCTGGAAGGATGGAGTTTATTCACACTGGAGGATCCGGAACACAACCACCCATTCTTGATGATGGTAATTATTCATATTGGAAGGTAAGAATATCAAATCTCTTGATGACAGGGCATGGACTAGTATGCTTAAAGGATGGACACCGCCAACAAAGTTGAATGCTTCTGGTGATTCTGAACCGAAACCTGAGGATGAATGGACTGATGAAGAATACCGACTTTCCAGCTGGAATTCAAAGGCTCTCAATGCAATTTTTGCTGTAGTGGACTTAAACAACTTCGGACAAATTTCAAGGTGCAAAATGGCTAAAGAAGCGTGGGACATACTTGAGGTAAAACATGAAGGTACTGCATCTGTTAAAAGATCTAAATTAATGAGACTGAATTCTCAATTTGAAAATCTAATGATGCATGAGGATGAGTCAATTTCTGAGTTTTACTCTAAGATATGTCACATTACAAATTCGGTATACATGCTTAGCAAAACTTTCACTGATGCAGAAATTGTTAGCAAAATAATTAGGTCTGTTCCAGATAAATTTCAACCTAAAATTTCAGCCATTGAGGAAGTTAAAAACACTGATGAGATGAGAGTTGATGAACTGATTGGCATTCTCCAAAATTTTGAAATAAATCAAAGTACTAGGAAGCAAAAAGGTAAAAGCATTGCATTTAATGTGAAAACTGAAAAATCTGATGATTAATGTGGTAATGAGCTTGATGAAACTGATTCTGAATAGATTGCTTTTCTAACAAGAAATTATGTCAAGTTTATGAAAAGAAATTTCAGAAAAAAGAATCAAGGAAAGCCATCAAACTCAAGCGAAGAAAAATTCAGAAAGTTCAGCAAGGAGAATGACAAGAGGAAGCCAAAACAACCTGAAAAGAAAGGGCAAATTCAGTGTTATGAATGTTATGGTTATGGGCATATTCAATATGAATGTGCAAATCTCAAGAAGAAGAATAAAGGGTTGACAGCAACCTGGAGTGATGAATCAGAATCCGAGTCAGAAGATCAAGACTGCATGAGCAACTTTGTTGCATTTACTGCATCTGCAACTGACAAAGGAAAGGCTATTATGTTTGACATAACAGAAAATTACAGAACCAGTATTGATCATTCGGATGAAGAAGAAGGACCAGAATACTATGAAGAGTTGCAAGAAACATACAATGCACTTTATGGTGAATGGATGAGTCAGAAGGAAGAAATTAAAGCCTTGAGGAAGAAGATTGAGGAGCTGGAATATGAAAAATCCTTTGCTGAAAATCAGATCACAGAACTGGAAACTGTTTTGACAGACAAAACAGCACATATTGATAAAATTACAACAGAATTGGTTGAAAGCAAGAGGTGTGTTGATCAACTTAAAATTGGAGCAGCCAAACTTGATCAGGTCTTGAACCTTGGAAGAGATAACTCCAACAAACATGGATTGGGATACACAGAAGGTAATGTTGCATCTTCATCAAAAACGGTTTTTGTGAAAGCTTCAACATCAGGTAAGAATTTTAAACTTGACTTTAAAGAGTTAAGTTCTAATTCCAAGAGCAGTGAAACATTTGTCTCTCTTCTGAGTTCTTTCAAATCCAGTCCTGAAAAGGTAAGAAAATTCATTCCTATTTATTATTTTTGCGGTAAAAAGGGACATATTAGACCTAGATACTTTAAATTGTTGAATCTTTTGCATAAAAGGTCAAAACAATTTAAACTGTTATCAAAACCACAACAGCAGTGGGTTAAGAAAGACAAAACAGTATGTCATGTTGCTTTTATTGCACTTAATCATGCTTTTAATGATTTGTGGTATTTTGACAATGGTTGTTCCAGGCACATGACTGGAAATAAACTGTTTCTAACAAACTTTAAAGCATGCAAGGATGGCAATGTCACTTTTGGAGATGGAGCAAAAAGTAAGATCATTGGTAAAGGAACTTTGAATGTCAAAGGCCTACCCAATTTTGAAAATGTCTTGCTGGTTGAAGGTTTGAAAGCTAATCTTATAAGCATTAGTTAGATTTGTGATGAAAAGTATATTGTTAACTTCACACAAAACAAATGCATGGTCTTAGATAATTTTGGTAAATGCATTCTAGAAGGTAATAGATCTTTGGATAATTGTTATCTAGTAGAAATTGCATTTCATGCTAGGATTTCGGATTTAGAATTGTGGCATCAAAAATTAGGACACTTAAATTACAAAGACTTGGTTAAATTAACTAAGTTAGGTGTTGTAAGAGGAGTTCCTAAACTTGATGACAAAATTGATAAAATTTATGGACCATGTCAAATGGGAAAACAAATAAGAAGTTCACACAAATCAAATCCACATCTTAGTACTTCTAAGATACTTGATTTGCTTCACATGGATCTTATGGGTCCTATGCAAATTGAAAGCATTCCAAGTAAGAGATATATATTTGTTTGTGTGGATGATTTCTCTAGATACACTTGGGTTGATTTCGTTAAAGAAAAATCTGACACTTTTGATGCTTTCAGAAACCTTTGTGTCAAGCTTGAAAATGAGCAAAATAGGAACATTGGAAGAATTGTGAGAATAAGAAGTGATCATGGCAAGGAGTTTGAAAATGTTAGCTATGCTGACTTTTGCAAATATCATGGAATTGATCATGAATTTTCAGCTCCTAAAACCCCTGAACAGAATGGCATTGTGGAGAGGAAAAATAGAACTCTTCAAGAGATGGCAAGAGTAATGCTTAATAGCAAGAAGTTGACCAAGAGGCTATGGGCTGAAGCAATAAGCACGGCTTGTTATATTTCAAATATAGTTTTTCTTAGACCTGGCACTAATCAGACACCTTATGAGATTTTGAAAGGAAGAAAACCTAATTTGAGATATTTTCATGTCTTTGGTTGCTGATGTTACATCTTAAACGACAGAGAACTATTAGGAAAATTGGATCCAAGGAGTGATGAAGGAGTCTTTGTGCGATATGCACAAAACAGCAAAGCTTTTCGAGTTTACAATCTGAGAACTGAGGCAGTCATGGAATCTGCAAATGTAGTATTTGATGACCTTGATGATTATGCGAAATACTCACAAGAGGAAAGCATAACCAGCTTCACAGAAGATGCAGAAAAATCAGATTCAGACAACAACAAAAAGGACGATGTTATTATGAAGGAAGAAACAGCTGCTGTTACACCTGATGTAACAGTAACATCTGACAACTCAGATTTGGACAAAAGCTCAATCCGGGATGATGAAGAGAGAAAAGATCCACCCACATGGATTCAGAAGGCACATCCAACAAGTTCTATCATTGGAACACCAGATAGTATGATGAAAACCCGGAGCAAGGTAAGAAATCAGGTAAGGTTTGCATGTTATGTTTCTTTAGTTGAACCAAAAACTGTGAAAGAAGCTTTAAAAGAAAAAGTGTGGATTTAAGCTATGCAAGATGAACTTAATCAATTTAAAAGAAATGAAGTGTGAGAATTAGTTCCTAGGCCAGATGGTACAAATGTCATTGGAACTAAATGGATTTTCAAAAATAAAACTGATGAAAGTGGTCAAGTAGTAAGGAATAAAGCTAGGTTAGTTGCACAAGGTTACACACAAGTTGAAGGCATAGACTTTGATGAGACCTTTGCACCTATAGCTAGACTTGAGTCAATCAAATTACTACTTGCAATTGCTTGTTTGCTTGATTTTAAGTTGTATCAAATGGATGTTAAAACTGCATTTTTAAATGGCTATCTCAATGAAGAAGTTTTTGTTGAACAGCCTAAAGGATTTGAAGATCATAAACATCCTGATTTTGTGTACAAATTGTACAAAGCTTTATATGGCTTGAAACAAGCTCTTAGAGCTTGGTATGAAAGGTTGACAAACTTCTTGATCAATAGAGGTTATAAAAGAGGCAGCAATGATAAGACCTTGTTTATCAAATATGCATCAAACTATTTTATTATTGCTTAAATATATGTTGATGATATTGTTTTCAGATCAACTAACAAAAGCAAAATTAATGAGTTTGTTAAGTTGATGCAGGAAGAGTTTGAGATGAGCATGGTAGGAGAATTAAATTTCTTTCTTGGATTGCAGGTTAAGCAAATGAATGATGGGATATTTATATCTCAATCAAAATATGCCAAAAATCTTGTAAAGAAATTTGGGCTTGAGAATGCAAAACCAATGAAAACTCCTATCAGTACTAATCTAAAACTTTCAAAAGATAATGCAGGAAAAGAAGTTGATGCAAGCTTATACCGAAGCATTATTGGCAGCCTACTTTACCTCACAGCAAGCAGACCAGATTTGAGCTTTAGTGTAGGACTTCGTGCAAGATTTCAAGCAAATCCCAAAGAATCACATCTTGCAGCAGCAAAGAGAATCATCAGGTATGTACTTGGAACATGTGATTATGGAATATAGTTTTCTAAAGACACAAATGATTGTCTTGCAGGCTTCAGTGATGCAGATTGGGTAGGAAATGCAGATGACAGAAAAAGCACTTCAGGAGGTTGTTTTTATCTTGGTACTAACTTGGTTTCTTGGCACAGCAAGAAGCATAATTCAATTTCTTTGTCTACAGCTAAAGCCGAATATATAGCAGCAGCGAGTTGTTGTACACAGCTGTTATGGATGAAGCAAATATTGAGTGATTATGGTAGTGAACAAAAGCCTATAATTATATTTTGTGATAATACTAGTGCCATAAATATTTCCAAAAATCATGTTCAGCATTCTAGAACAAAATACATTGATATTAGATATCATTTTATAAGGGAACTAGTAGAATCTAAGGTGATACACATTGAGCACATCTCAACTGATAAACAATTAGCTAACTTGTTCACTAAGGCATTGGACACAACAAGGTTTGAAAATCTAAGAAAAGCCTTAGGCATCTGTCAGTTATATGAGTGAATACAGTACACTGTTATGTTATTCATATCTGTAGCATCATAAGTCTCCTTCTAAATTAGCATGTTTTGAGCTGTGATATAAAAATTGTGTGAATAATTAAAAACTGGTTTAAAAATGAAAAATACAGAGAGGGCTACCAGTATATGATGTGTGAAAGCCATCCATTGAGAGTAACTTCATTGTATCTAGGAAATTGGTGAGGTCACCCACTCAAATGGAAAAGGGCTACCTCTATACATGTGTGAAAGCTACTGTATTGATTAGCAAATTTACATTGAGACTAACTTTTGTGTGTGTAAGAAGCATGCTCAAGTTGTCCACTTAATAGATTCAAAATAAAATTTAATGTGTGAATTACTCAGCTTAAAAAATTATGCTTTCTTAGAATGAAAAATATGATAATTTAGATATTACTGTTGTAATATTGTTAACTGTGTTCTGTTACGTTTTTCATAACAATGTTCTAAGTGCTTATCCAACATTAATTCACTTGTGTGTCCATGTGTCAAATATTGTCATGTCAGCATCGTTACACTAAGGGGGAGAAGTCTCAATGGCGGGAGTCTTTATTCTATCAGTATTCCTTATTTGAATTTAATTCAAATTTGAATTGAAGTGTTTTGAAGGGAGTTATTAAACAATTTTTTTTTGAAAGGAAAGACATTAATTAATTTTTGTGAAAATCAAAAATTTCTTTAAAATCGGCCTAGTATATATAACAATATTTTCTGGGCTTCTCCTGTTCATGTAATCCCTCTTCCACAGTTGCTTCCCTGTCTCGGATCTTTCTGTCTCTGTTCTAAAAACTTTTTACAGTTTCGAAACCCTAGCCATGGCATCATCCAACTCGACAGCCAATGCTTCTTCTTCAAGCAACTCCAGTCATGACAGTAGCAACAGTAGTTAGTCGCCTCCTACGCAACACAAACAGGCAATAAGTGCAATTGATCCAGCCATAAGCGAGGATGAACAAGTACCAGTGAAGAAGATTAAGGACAAAGTCAAGCCAAAATACAATAAATTTCTCACTGCGATAGTCAAACAGAAGTTTGAAGAGATTACTTCACAAAGGAAGCTACATTTGGAAAGGCCAGTGAAACTCTTGGACTTCAACACATATGGTGTCAATAAGATGATTGAGTCCAACTACTGGACTCGAACGGTATCAAATTTTCTTCCTCCTGTAAAAACTTTGATTCAAGAATTCTATGCTAACATATCAAGTGCCATTGATGATCCTAAGAGTTTTCATTATCATAAAGTCTACTGTTGGAGGAAGTTTGTGAAATTCTCTCCCAATATCATAAACTCTTTTCTGGACATACCAATAGGCAACATGCATTATGTAGATGAAGAATATAACATGGAAGAAATAATTAAGGAAGTTACTGGTCGAACAGATATCAAGTGGAAACCCAGAGATGGTCTTGACCAGAAATTTCTTAGGAAGAAAAACCGAGTGTTACACAAGATAGCTCAGTTTAATTGGCTTCCTTCTACTCATCAGAATCAGATTAGGGAAGATAGATTGAAACTCCTCTTTTGTTTAGGAACTAATAGGCCAGTAAATTTTGGACTGTTAGCATATAGAACAATTGTTTAAATTGGTTCCTATCACTCATATTACTATTTGCTTGTGTTTCCCTGTCTGATACAAGGCATTCTGGCTCAGAACAACATTCCTATAAGTTCTAGTGAACAAACCAAGGTTCTGTCTAAGTCAATTACCAAGGGTTTCCTTCAGCGATTACATGATCAAACTGATCTACTAGCACCTGAGCCTAAACCCACGAGAGTCATGAAGAATCAATTGAAATTTGTTGAGGAAAAACTTGAATTAATCAATGCTATTTTGACAGAAATTTTGCAGGATTTAAAGGACATTAAGCTTAAGCAATCTGTGCTGGAAAATCAGTTTTTCAAATAGCCTCCATCCACAGCAACACACACTGTGGCATCTGAACCAGAACCTGAACCTGTGGTTCCAGAAACACCAGCTGCTGATATTCCCGAAACCACTGCACCACCATCTGAGCACATAGCTCCAAGTCCATCAAGTTCAGCTGCACAACCTGCTATTAAGAAAGATAAAATAGCAGGACAGAAGCCAACAAAAAAACCAAACAAGGCTTCTGTCAAGGATAATATCCGAAAGGGAAAGAAGAAACTGAAAATGGTGAAGAAATCATCTGATCAGAAGAAGAAGAAACCAGAAAAATCATCTCCCACTTTGCAAGATGAATATGATTCGGATGAACCAACAAAAACGGATTTCGGAATGAAACAGCCTTCACCAAGTGCTGAGAAAGCCTTCCTGGATATTCCTGAACCTGCAGCAGCTGAAGAAGAACCTCATCCACCATCTCCTCCTCTGCCAGCACCTGAGTCACCAGTACCATCTTCATAACCGCCTGCTCAAACCACTGAAACAAGTGCAGAAAGAATTGAAAGGGAGATACACAGAGTAGTTGCTGAAGTTACAGCCACTTCCTCGGATACAACTGAAGTTCCTCCAGCACCAGCTCTTACTGCACAACCAGCACCAGTTGCAGCTCCAACAGAACCAGCCCCATTTGATCAGCAAACCTCTACTCCTAAGCGCTGGGTTAAACATGTGGCTCGCAAATCTGTCAAACGTCCTGGTAGCTCTACCTCATCACCGGTCAGGAAGTCTCCCAGACTTGGTTAGATTTTGGCCACTTGTGCTGAAATCAAGGGGGAGAAGATCACATCAAGGGGGAGAAAATTCAACAAATTTACCTTGGCTGTTGGCTGACATTCCATGACTTTCTATTTTTAACTACTTTTATTTACTGCTGAACTACTTGTTTTTATTCTGTTCTGAACTACTTTTGTTTATTTTTTTTGTTTTATTCTCTCAGCTTACTAATTTTGTTGTGTTACTTGTTTCTCAAAAGGAATAAGTAAGAAGTGAGGGGGAGAATGACTCTGTTACATGTTGTGTGCACCTGTATGACTTGTTGCATTATCTACATCAGTACAGTGAATGAATGCTGTAGATGATTTTGAGTGCAGTTGTGTTTAACAAACATTTTCGTTTGTTCTGCAGGCTGTGTGTGTAGTAGTGAAACTTTGTTCAGTCATATATCTAGTGACAGTGTGCTGTTATGTACTTCACAATAGCTTTCTGATTATTTATTTGCATGGGTTATTTGTTTGTCTTATGGTTCATGATAACTTTCAGTGATATCTAACTGATCATGTTGTTCTTAGAAACAGTTGAGTGCTTTCATTGCAAGTTGTCAAAAAGGGGGAGATTGTTGGTGTTCACGTCAAACATGTGACATTCATATGTTCAAATTTTAGTTAACTTGTGATAAAAGTAATTAAAGTATTTTATTCCTATTTTAATGTTTATAGAATTATATTTTAGGAAATATTTGATTTGTAATGAATATCTCTTTAGATTAAGATATAATATCTTGTATCCTAATTAGAATAGGAGAATATTTATTTGTCCTAATTCCTTTTGGAATTTGTTTATAACATTTCCTATTTTATTTCTCCTAATCCTAATATGATTTTGATTAGAATTTTACAGGATTTCTAGGAGATTTCGGTCAGACCTCTCACTATATATATACAAAGCTATTCAGGCGGCTGAAGATATGTGATTAAGAGATTAACGTGTTGGTTGTTTGTGTTCTTAAGAGAGTTGGTCACGGTATTCCATGAATTCATAGAAGAGAACTTCAACGCAAAAAGGAATGTCTTCTTTGATTTGATTCTTTGAGTCTTTTGATTCATGTATGAGTGTTAAAAATCGTACTTGAGTTGTTGATTAAGTCTGAGTGAGTTAGAAGACACTTAGGATAACTTGAGGGTTGAGTGTTTATGTAATTCTGTCAGATATCGGGTGTTATGTATAACTTAACAGTGTGCTATTAAGTTATCTGCGATAGAGAGTGAGCAGTGTCACTAGAGTTTATGATCTTTGCGAAGATTTTGTTTGTTAAAGATTAGGTCAGTGTGTGAGAGTGAGTCAGCACTGTAAAAGGTCTCAAAGATTGTACAAACAAGAACTTAGTGAATTGCAGCTCTATAGCTGTCCGTGGACGTAGGCTTTATAACTGAACCACGTAAAAATCCTCCTGTGCCGATTTACATTATAGCTTACTATTATATTTCTTATAACTGCATACCTCCAGAACTCTCACAGGAGTTGCATGATATAAACGTTAAAGTAAATTTCAAATGATAGTAAGGCAAACTTAAGGGGTAATTAGTGATATTACCCCATTAAAAAAGTATATACCATCAGATAAAACTTTATTTATCGAAACAGCAGCACCCTTTCTTTTTCAAAAGTCTAATTCCATCTTCTCATTTTTTATCACCTTTCTCTACATCCACAATGCTTGCATTAGCACCATCGTCTCTCGCTTGTAAAAGCCACGCAAAACTTAAAAATTATTATATCACTTTTTAAGTGTTCAAAGGAATTAAAGACAGAACCAAAAATATATTGTAATAATTTTCTAGATAATTAATGTATTTGGCAGGGTTATTTGGCAATATATAATATTTGTGTGTGTGTGTGTGTATGTGTAGACAGAGAGAGAGAGAGAGAGAGAGAGAGAGGTTCATTTACTATAAACTTTATTTCCATGATAATATTACTTAGAACGCGTTTATTTCAGCTTTTCTATAGGTCAAAAAAGTTTTTTAATATTAAAAATTCTTTTAAAAATTTTTAAGTAGTTTGACTATCACCTAAAAAGAGTTCATAAGTGATTAAAAATAGGGGTATACATGGACCGAGTAGGGTCGGATTTGTCGACTCGACTAAGGTATGCTATTTTATTTTCCCACCCAAGCACACCCCAAAGAAGTACTATAACTGACCAAAACCGATGACAGTCGGTTCGAGCGGGTATTTTTGGGTTTGACCAAAGTAGAAACCATAGCCACACGTGTTTTTCTCTACTGCAACTATAAAAGAAACCCAACATAAGAAGCAGGTGCTGAAAACATGATGACTGTTAACTGAACTACAAATCTACAAGCAACACTTAGCCTTTGAAAAATGTGAGTTATAAACAAAAAGTCTAACAAAATTATTCATAGATGGATTAACGTCAACAAATTTGAATGGGTTGTCCTTTAGGAAATTGAAGAAAGTCTAACAAGGTAGCTCTTCACGATGTAAATGAAGAGCAGCAGAGGTGGTACTCTCATAGCTCACTGTCACGGCCTTATTGTTTCACCGCTTAGACTGTGCAGCCTTAGGCGCTTAATGAACCGAACTTGCACCTAGATAAGCCTTCAAATAGTTGAGAATGCCAAGCAAGATCAAGGGAAGCAAGAGGTGTTAAGGAATGTACAATTATTATTACTTTATAAAGCAATTATACAAGAGATGTGTTACAAGGAAGTGTATTGGACAAGATTTCAAGGAGAGAACATCTACATGCAAATGAGTGCTCACCCGTATTTATAAAGGAGCACCTCCTCAACGTGTGGCTATCAATGTGCCATTTGTCTACACCCTATTTGTTCTCTAGAAGGATCCTAAGATATTTACAAGCCTATCTTGTAGCCTAGAAATATCTACAAGACTAAAGACATATCTAGAGAACCCTAGACACTAAAGAGCTCCATGGTCTTCTAAAAGCTTCCGTAGTCTTTCGCTTTCTTCCATCACCATCCAGAACCTTCCAGAGTCTTCTAGGGTCTCCTCATGTCTTTCACATGCTTTCGAAGCCTTTCAAAGTATTCTAGAAGTGTCCGAAACATTTCAGAACGTCTCAGAACCTTCCAAAAACTTCCAGAACGCCACGCCTAATTTATGTGTCACTAAATTCCTCTCGTTATAAGAATCTCGGAACACTATATCACTTACCCCAAATTCTAACTCCTCGAGGGTCATCTGAGCAATTTTTGGGTGCTGGCGTGCGGGGCGTAACATTCGCGGAACTCGTGTATCTTATCTTTGAATTGCCACAAGGGCTCCTCTGGTTTTCAACTTACCTCCGTATCGGGGAATCCCTTCCATCTCACCAAATACTCGCGATTCGAAGGATAGCCTTGTCATCGTAGCACTCTTTCGGCCATGATGTGATCAACCTCCTTGTCGTAGGAGATGGTAGTGCTAATGAGTATCCTCTTAGGCTCGTTTCTTGAAGCATCTCCCTTGTCTTCATGATATGGTTTTAAGCAACTCACATGAAAGACAGGATGGAGCCTAAGTCGACTCGACCTTGTAGGCTACAGGACTCACCTTCTTTATGATTGGGAATGACCCCTCGTATCTCCGCACAAGGGCCTTGTGTACTAACCACATCCATTTGTGTTATTGGGGGAGTATCTTGATGAACACCAAGTCACCAACGTTGTACTCCACACATTGCCGCTTAGTGTCCGCCCATTTCTTCATTTTTTTAGTTGCCTTGTCCAAGTAAACCTCGTAATATTCACTTGCCCGTGCCAGCTTTTGGCAACCTTGAAGGTGAAAGGACTTCTTCTCGTGTAGCATGCCTCAAGGGTATATGGGGTGAGAGGTTGCTGACCTATCGCCAAATCGAATGGAATTTGATTGGTAGACTTACTCCTCTGTAAGTTATATGAGAACTATGCCACGTCTAGCAACTTGGCCCAATCCTCCTGGTTTGTGCTCATGAAGTATCGTAAGTATAACTCCAAAAGTGCGTTCACCCTCTCGGTTTGCCCATCCGTCTGCGGGTGAAAGCTTGTAGAGAAGTGGAGTGTGGATCCCATGAGTTTGAATAATTCGGTCTAAAACCTCCTAGTGAACCGCGGATCTCAATCACTTATGATCGTCTTAGGCAACCCCGAATACTTCACCCTATTCTTGAAGAATAGCTTGGCGGTTTCTTCGGTCGTGCAATCCTTACGGGCTGGGATAAAGGTTGCACATTTGAAAAACCGATCCATCACCAAGATGATCGTGCCACAACCTTCAGATTTAGGAAGTCCAACAATGAAATCTATGGTAAGACTTTCCCATGGTCGTGTAGGCATATGTAAAGGCTCTAATAATCCTGTGGAACTTTGGTTCTCGATCTTGTCTTGTTATCAAACAAGGCAAGTCTTCACAAATTGTTCCATGTCATCCCACATTTGAGGCTAATAGTACACCGCCTCAAGTAATGCCCTTGTACGTCTTTGCCTTGGGTGACTAGCCCATTGCGTGTCGTGGCATTCCTTGATGAGGTTTCTCCTCAAGTTTCCCTATTTAGGAAATAGATTCTACGTCCCTTGGTGTAAAGAATGCCACCTTCCTTCTAAAACCTTTTGGTCTTCCCTTCACCTGCTAAGGAAATTAATTATTATACCAAAGGGTCATAGGACATACCTTGCTTGACGAGACCAAGAATCTCTTCTTGGACCTTGCTTAGAGTAGCTAACTCGGCCTTCCACGATGTTGGCTCGTCCTGGCTTGTTCTCCAAGATGTCAAATTCTGCCAAAAAGTCTTGCCACCTCGCTTGCTTCGAACTTAGTTTCTTTTGGCTTTGGAAGTAACTTGTAGCCACATTGTCTATCTTTATCACAAACTTGGATCCTAGCAAGTAATGTCTCCAAGTATGCAAGCAGTGGATGATGGCGGTCATTTCTTTCTATTGCATCGTGTAGCGCCGCTCCATGTCGTTTAGCTTTCGACTTTCAAAAGCAATTGGATGCCCATTTGCATCAACTCACCACCAATGGCAAAGTTGAAGACATCCGTATGTACCTCAAATGGCACGTTGGAATCCGAAAGTGCAAGGACAAGTTCTTTCATCACCATATTTTTTAGTGCTTTGAACGCTTGTTGGCACTCATCCCTCCACTTCCAACTTCGATTCTTCTTCAATAAGTCGGCGAGTGGAGATGCTTTTGCGGAATACCCTGGTATGAACTGCCTATAGTAATTCATCAATCCAAGGAAAGATCTCAACTCGAAAACGTTCGTAAGCGGCTCCAATTCTACGATGGCACGTACCTTTCCTTGGTCCATGATAGGTTTGCTATCTCGTATTCTATGACCAAGGAAGTTCACTTCGCATTTGGCGAATGAGCACTTCTCCCTCTTGACGTTTAGTTCATTTTCATGTAACAATTGAAAAACTGTCTAGAGGTGTTGCACATGTTCTTCAAGCGTGCGGCTATATACAACTATATCATCCAAGTACACTACCACGAATCGATCTAAGTATGGATGGAAGATTCAGTTCATGAGAGTGCAAAATGTTGCTGGCGTGTTGGTGAGACCAAAGGGCATGACGAGAGACTCTTATGCGCCATAACGTGTTACACATATGGTCTTTGCTCATCACCTTCTGCAATCTGCGCTTGATAATATCTGGACCTCAAGTCTAACTTAGAGAAGTATCTAGCTTGCTCTAATTGATCAAAAAAAACTACAATCAAAAGAATGGGATATTTGTTTTTGATTGTTACCTTGTTGAGTGCTCCATACTCGATGCATAATCGAAGCGATCCATCGTGCTTCTGTTGAAACAACACCGGTGCTCTATACAGTGCTTTGGAAGGTCTAATGTACCCGACATCTAATAACTCCTTTAGTTGTCATCGCAGCTCCTCTAACTCAAGTGGTGACATTCGGTAGAGTGCCTTGGAGGGTGGTTGCACCCCTAGTTCTAGATCAATTTGATGATCCACCTCCCTCCTAGGTAGGAGTCTCTTAGGTAACTCTTGAGGAATCACGTCCTTGAACTCTTCAATGACCTCCATAACCTTTTGTAGAATGCCCTCCCCAAAATGTCTCCCTCTTCATCCATCTCCCGTATTGATGCCAAGTAAGTTTCCTTCCCATGTTTCACACCCTTACAAAGTTGCATGGCGAAGAAGAGTTTAGGAAAGGAAGATGGCTTTGCCATGGTAGGTACCATGCACGGTCCTCCCTCGAGGATGCCCACGGTGTTAAGCCAACGAAGTGGCACTACATTACATTGGCAAAGAAACTCTATCCCTGAAACAACATTGAAATCGTCTAAGGGGACAACGGAGAAGTTTACCTTACCGCTCCAAGTGCCTAGAAGTGTTTCCACCTGGCACGCTACTCCTAGAAGCAGCTTTGCCTTGGAGTTTACTGTCTTCAACCACCCATGCTCCTTGTCTACCTTGAGGCCTAGTCGTTCTACCTCTTCCTTCTTAATAAAGTTGTGAGAAGCGCCCGTATCCATTAATGCAAGCGCTTTCTTTCCATTGATGCTCGCTTAAACATACATGAGAGACAGATCCTGTGGTTTGGCTGGAGTGGGATTTGCGTTCAAGGCATTGAGGATTTGGAGGCTACCTATCTGTGCTTGTTCTTGGGTCTCCCACTCGTCAAGCATGGCTTTGAGCAACTTTCGCTTCGAACAGTCCTTTGCCCAATGCGGACCATCACATAAGAAATAATTCATCCTCATTTTCTTCTTCTTTGGCTCCTTCTTCCACTCCTTGCCCTTTGGTGGTTTGTCGTTCCCTTATTTTTGCAAAGACTGGGAGCTCTTTGCTCCCCCACCCTTGCCATGTTGGGTCTTGGAGTGTTTGGAGGACTCCACTCGTCGGTACTCCGCCAAGGTTTTCGCAATGGTTAGTGCAGATAAGATATCCTTTACACCACGTCGTTGCAACTCTTGAGAAACCCATAGTTGAAGGCCATCCATGAAATTAAAGAGGAGATTCATCTCGCTCATGTCGTCAATCTGTAGCATGAGCACAGAGAACGCCTTAACGTACTCTACAATTGAGCGGGTGTGCCTCAATTCCTTTATCCTCTTTTAAGCATCATATGCCACATTCTCCAGATAGAATTGGCGCTTCAACTCCTTCTTCAAGTCATCCCATATGTTAATGACACACATTCCAGCTTGCACTTTCGCATACTTGCGATGCCACCAACTTGCCGTAAGATCGGTAAGGTAAAATGTAACAGTGTTCACCTTACTTTTCTCATCAAGTAAGTTCAGTACATCGAAGTAGTGCTCCATATGCCATAGAAAGTTGTTCAACTCCTTGGCATCCCTCTTCCCCAAGTATTCCTTGGGTTTAAGGGCTTCAACCCTCAGAATAGCGAGCGTAGGGGGCACTACCACAGCGCCACTAGCCACCGACCTTTTGCACAAGGCCACCTTAGCCTATGTGTCTTCCAACCCCTTACTTAACTCATCCATCTGAGTTTCTATTTTAGCCAAGACCTCTAACACCCTTACTTGGGAGGCATGTACCTCTTGGAGTAGAGCTTCGGTGGCGGCCTGGAACTTTGCATGAATTCCTTGAGTCCATTACCTTGGCTTTCCACTTTACCATTGAGCTCATCCATGCCTTGCTCCACGCCTTGTTCTAGCCTATCTAGCCTCTCCCACGTATCATTCATGGCTACCTCCATCTTGACTAACTAAGTCTCTAAAGCGCTCACCCAATTACGAGATTTCTCTTGGCCGCGGGGTTTCTTACCAGTGGTGGGGGCAGTTTCATGCCTACATGACTCCTCAGTCACAGTCACCTCTGATGCCATACCTCCTACCCTTCTTGCTCTTGATCACACAAGAACTTGGCTTAGCAAACCTTTGCTCTGATACCAATTGTCACGACCTTATTGTTTCACTGCTTAGACCATGAGGCCTTGGGCTCTCAATAAATCGAACTTGCACCTAAGTAAGCCTTCGAACACTTGAGAATGCCAAGCAAGATCAAGGAAGCAAGAGAGTGTTAAGGAATGTACAATTATTATTACTTTATAAAGTAATTATACAAGAGAGTTGTTACAAGGAAGTATGTTGGACAAGCTTTCAAGGAGAGAACATCTACATGCAAATGAGTGCTCACCCCTATTTATAGAGGAGCACGTCCTCAACGTGTGGCTATTAACTTGCCACTTGTCTACACCCTATTTATTTTCTAGAAGGATCCTAAGATATTTACAAGTCTATCTTGTAGCCTAGAAATATCTACAAGACTAAAGACATATCTAGAGAACCCTAGACACTGAGAGCTCTATGGTCTTCTAGAAGCTTCTGTAGTCTTCCGCTCTCTTCCATCACGATCGGGAACCTTTGGAGTCTTCTAAGGCCTTCTCATGTCTTCCACACGCTTCCTGAGCCTTCAGGAGTATTCTAGAAGTGTCTGAAACATTCCAAAACGTCTCGGAACCTTCCGAAAACTTCCAAAACGCCACGCCCAATTTATGCACCATTAAATTCCTCTCGTTATAAGAATCCAAGCAATTTTCGTGTGCTTGTGCATGGGGCGTGACATCACAGTCAAACTCAAATGAAGTGCATATCAGTGTGATAGAGGAGATGCCTTAATGGTCAAGCAAAGTGAAGTCTGAAGAGGAGAAGAGATGGTGCACATCGTCTTGGCGAGAAAAAAGCGACGGTGGAGAAGAGATGCAAAACAAAAAAGAAAAGAGACGAGAGTAAAGGCGTGCGGCAAAAGATTTCTAGAAACTTTTTAAGAAATCAGGATCTAGGGTGAAAAAGTTTAATTAAATTTTATAACATGCATATGTAGCGATTTTTTATAACAAATAACATTATGACACATGGAATTCTTTTTTAAAAATTATATATAATAACTTGGGTTGGGTAAAATTTTCGGTTATCTCATATAACCCAATAACCAACCCGAAAATTTCGGTTAGTTAATTGTCTCACCCAATTTACCTGATTTTACCCGAACTGAAACCGGTGGGTAGGATCGGGTTGGTTGAGTATTTGGATGATATGAACACTCTAATTAAAAAAGCCGTTTTATGTCTTTTAAAGACTTTTTGGAACAACTCTCTTGAGTTTTTTTAAAATTGTAAAATATCAAATATACCCTTATTATATTTTAAAAGATTTGTTTTATCCTTTCTTCTTAACAAAATAATTTTGTTAACTTAACATTAATAAATTCTTGTATATTTATCCAACTAAACAACCAATAATTTTTTTTAACAAAAGCCTTATTTTTACAAGCTCTACTTCAATAAAATCTGTTTGAAGGAAACCAAAATAAATGGAAACTCAATGCCTGTACTAAAAGGGAACTTAAAATAACGTCAATATCAATTGTTAAACTTAGGAGGCAGTAGCTCAGTGTACAATTCAATCCTTCTGCCATTCAGTGCCTGCACAGGCCTTGAGTTGTTCCTGTAATCTTGTTCTAATGGAGCTCTCAAAGCATCTACCTGCTTCCTTGAAATCGATCTCACCTGCACATTGAATTATTTCCCATTATTGTCAAACTGTATATATAATATATCCCTACAATGTATTTTGGTAATAATTAATTAACCAAACTAACCCAACTAATGTTTGTTGATTAATTACAAAAAAAGTTGCCTGTGAGACCAGGAGTAAGAAATTTTGTTTGGTTTGAATGATCTTAATTAATTACGTAATAAGAAAGTTAAAAATAAATATGATGTTTATTTTTCATGTATCGGTATAATTTGTATGCATTACATGATAACATTATTACCTATTTATTAGGTATAAAATCATATTACAATTATTATATTCTTTTGTCTATTGATCAATTGCTTTTTCATTCAGTTTTGTGATAGTTAATATTTACAGATTAAATTTATATGTCAAATTTTTTATTATTATGTTTTCAAATATGACATCTAGGAGCTTAATAAAAGAGATTAAGTGAAAATAATTTAATAAAAATTGAAATAAGACACGCAGTTTTATCTTATATTTAAATTTTTCTGGTATGTTTGGTCAATTTGATTGTATTATATTAATTAGTTAGTGTATGCATCACTCATTGGCTTAATCTACATGCATTTTTTTTTTGTTAGTTTTTATTTTTTCTTTATTTGTGATCCTTAAATTTATTACTGGCAGCTGAATTGACCCAGTAACATTATCGATTAATGATAGTACTAAGATGGACTAAATGTAAATGGAATATATACCTTGGTGAGGATAATCCAGGTAACCTCCTCAGTGCATGGAGGAGTAGTAAAAGAGCCATTATAGGTGTAATACTTGCGTGTATTTCGCCTCATGTGCTTGGTATTCACCTTCCCAGTTGGGATCTTGATTGCTTCCTCGCTGCTGTTCATCCCAGCCATCTGATACAAATACTCCTGTATCTGCAATTAAATATGACCTCATAATATTATTACGGAATAGAGATACATATCATCCCTATATTTTTTCATCTTCTCTAAATGCAAGATTTTAACTAAAATATGGTTAAGTTATAGTGTGTTAGAAGAACCAAGTGGCCGGTCCAAAAGTTTCGATGGTACCCATCGGAAAAAAGGAAACAGTCCTCTTTATGGGTCGAAGACCTCTTCTTTCAAGTATTCAGTGTGAGAAAATTCAATGATTTCTATCTCGAGTGAGAATCATGGTGCGTGCATTACCATTCGTGGTACAAGGCACACATCCAGGACCAGGAGTATATATGTTAGACTTTAATTACTTTCCCGCAGATTATATATTTCATATACAAATATATACCTTGTTGAGAAGAGGATCTGGGTCGCCATATCTGTAAAGGATTGATATTACAGAGACGGTGTGATCATCTGCCTCATGAACTAGATGAAGTTCGGCTTGAAAACTGTCATTATGTTGTAATTGGACACCAGTTTAATCACATTTAGAGGAAATTAGAAAGCAAAGAAAAAAAATTAAGTTGTAATGGGAAACCAGTAGAGATTAGAACAAAGAAAAACAATTGGAAAGAAAGAAAAATAAATATTTTGTAATTGCACTAAAAAAAATAAACTCTTCACACAATGACAAAAAATCATATTAATTTGAAATCCAATAAATTGTGCATATGATAAAATAAATAATGTATAAGATACTTTAACATAAACCTTTTTATTTAAAATTAAATATCAATTTATGACGATTCATTTTATCTAGCTAATTTAATGTTTGAGAATGAAAGTAAAATCGTACTTTACATTTTACGATGTCATCTCATCAATAATCTCAACCATTAGACATATGTGATTAATGATTATAAATAATTGTGTCTAATTTCATCTTATTTGTAATTCAATCAAGCATTGACTCACTGATTTTGCATTGAAATTATGACAATGTGTGAAACAAAAACCTATCCTTAAAATATTTAATAGTGCATTTATATATGCAGTGAACAGGGTTAAAGAACGCTAAATTGGATGCAAATAACTCCAAATTAGATTATAATTGATATAGTGGTCTAGAGAATGCAAGTGACAAATTCAAAAGAGTAATTTATTGGATGAAAAAAATCATGCGCTTTATAAATTAAACTCCAATTCTTCTTTTAACCATCTAATAGAAGAATAAGACTTAATATTAACATATGCATTCAATAATCTTGTCAACTCAATAACATATCAAATCTTTCATTATAAAAGCTAGGATCAATGACAACATAGTTTTTATAGGTTAAATTGACATTACATCAATCTTAAAGTTTATATTTACGATCAAATATTGGCATAAAAAGAGAAAGAGAAAGTGGAGTGAGTGAGAAATCGCCTACCTTTCTCCATCAATTTGATGCTCCGAAGGAGTATGCCAATGCATTTGCTCGAACTTATATTTCTTACCATTTAACCAAAAACCTCCAACTTTTTCATTATATATCATCTGCACACATAAAAGTATTACAATCAATTAAAAAGATCCATGTAAGATCGAGGTTGAGAAATTCGACATCAATTATTATAATTTATTATATTATTCCACTTATGGTTGAACTTCAAACTTATTATATTACAAATGGCCATTCAAAATTGAGTGAAAAAAAAAAAAAACAAAACAAAAGAACAAACCCCAATAACGAAGCCGAAATTAATTAGTGTAGCATTTGCAACAGTGGAATAGTTCTGATACAAGGGCTTCAAACTCTTATTGTGGATTGTTTGGTTCCCTATAATGTTTACTGGAGACTGGTTGGTCCCGGTTGAGCATGGTGAGTAAGATGGACTCAATTCTCCCCAGTTGCTTGGGCCCGAAGATCCAGTACTATTGTAAGTGAATTTCACTGAATTTTCCTCTGCCATCAACAAGGTTTTTATGTTAAAAGAAGCAAATACCACTACAGCAGCGAAAAAAAAAATGCATGAGTGAGGACCAAATGTGACATGCTGTGTAGACTTCTCTTTGTCTATGCTTCTTGAGGATTTGTTCATTTATGTAAAATTTGGACTTGATATTTAAAAAATTATGACCTTGATTTAAATTTTAAGAGTTATACTAACTTGATAACGTTAGTGCACCGAGTTAATTTAGAGAGCATAAACACATATATAGAAGAGAGAAAGAAAGATGAATACCCTCATCAACATTGGCAGAAACAGCACTGAGCAGAAACGCAACTGCGAGGATGAAGAATGAGGAACGAGGGGTCATTTTTATTTCTAATCTGATCACAAATTCTACTACTCTTGGGCTTTGCTTCGCATGTAGCTATGAAAGTTATATGCCTCAACTTGTGGGCTATAATGTACGTTCTTCACCATTAGCTGCACGCAACTGCTGCTATATTTAGACAATTAATTATCTGCCTAATTTAGAAGCTGATTAGTGGAAAGTTTTGGAGAACCTCTGCTTACCCAACTTATTTTATCTTAATAAACTAAAGTTGTTTTTGTCGTTAACTTACAAACAAGACTATATGCTAGCTAAACTTTATATTAATTAGGGAGTTCATTTTTGTTATATTATTTTCTTTCTGTTGTAGTGTGATTGATAATATTACGGAAAATTGTTCCAAGTGAGTGTAAATAAAATCTTCGCGCAAATAGCCAACTAGCTCCTTCCGGTAATAGCCCTTTCGTCACATTAAGCTCAAATCTTCATAATATCAGTTATTTTATTATCCTCTTGAATCCATTAAGCAGAGAACTAAACCCATTAAAACCATCAACATTGTAACAGATTGTCTTTGTCCTTGATAGTATTAAGTTCGTAACTTTTTTAAAAACTTAAGCTTGAAAATGTAGGCTTAACATTGTTTACTTAATTCTCTAATATGTCTTCTCATGTGCAAAGACCTGTACACTTGCAACGTGAACCGAACTTTACATGCCTAAGTGGATTTTACAAATAAACTAAATAACATTTTTTCTTAACTAATATTTTTAAAATAACGTAGAGATCTACGACCGTTTAGTTATTACGGCTTTGAGTGCCATGTTAAGTTTATCACTTTTTTAAAAGTTTAACCTCGTACATGTGGGCTTAACATTATATACTTAATTCTCTAATAGATATCATACTTAATTCTCTAATATATATCATATTAAGTTTTTATCCCAAAGTTTAAATTATTAGATGAAGGGACTCAACTAATGTTTAGGCTAATGCTAGGATCCTATATAGATATTGATCGTGAGACATTTGTATCGATGATTATGATATTTATCATCCATAATATAGAAAAATAAAATAAAAATAAAATTAGATAAGGAGAAAACTAAAAGCGCATATTATCGAGAACTTAATTATAATTAATTTGTCATAGTAATTTTATCAGTTGAAATGCATCTTCAGTTACACCTTCAAGCGATTAAAAATACCATTTGACTCTAGTGCTAAGACTAGCACAAAAATGTAACATCACACGCTGAGAAATTGGTTCTGTCATTCACTTGGCAATGAATAGTTCAATCCGTCTGTCATTCAGTGGCTGGCAAGGCCTTGAGTTGTGCTTGCAATCTGAGAACAATGGAGCTCCCACAGCATCTACCTGCTCCTTCGAAATCGATCTCACCTGTACGTTATACTAACCATAATCAAAATTCATGTATATGTTGATATACATAATTCAAACGAATCGAAATGAAAAGAATGATTGAAAATTTAAGTAAAGATTCTAAGTTGGGTGTAAATTACATGGGAGAGTACACTCCAGACGACTGTCTCAGTGCATGGAGGAGTTGTAAAAGAACCATAGTATCTGTAATATTTGTGTGTCCTTGGTCTCATGTGCCTAGTGTTCAACTCTCCAATTGAAATTGTGGCTCCTTTGGTCTTCATGTTAGCCAGCTTATATAACCATTTCTGCATCTGCAGTAGTTGGGAAATCATAATTGGATATTCAGAAATACCAATTAATTAATTAACTAATTAATTAATTGATATTTCTTTACCTGAAGAATGCAAACTATGATGATTTTTCCATGTAAACCGTTTCAATGATATTGCTTTAAAGTGCAAAATATATAGTTGCAGTTTGCTGGTAATAACAATTAATATTTTGTTGATACTAATGATATGTTAAGTAGGGTAAAGTGATTAATTTTTTGATAAATTTTATGAAACTTGAGGAATTTCTCAATCAAATTTTTTTGATGATGAGATGAATATATACATTATAATTCCAGGCAGGAAGAGACACAGTAGCAATCATACCTTGCTGAGATGTGGGTCTGGACTCCCATATTTGTAAAGGATTGACACAACTGCAGCACTTTGATCAGCTGCCTGATGGACTAGATGGAGCTCGGCAGGAAATCTGTCATCAACAATGGAAACATTATATATCTTTATTGGATGCATTTTCCAGGATCCTGAAACATCCATCCATGGAAATTAAAAAATTTCTGGTCATGAGAGACTAGCTACCTTATTCCATCGATTATGTGCTCTGAAGGAGAATGCCAGTGCATTTGTTTGAAAGTGTATTTCTTACCATCTATAAACAAATCTCCAATATCTTCCGCCTCATAATGTACCTGTATGTACGCATAAATTAAATTTCTGATTAGAAATAAGTAAAAATATAGAGTTTTATAATGTAAAAATATTTTATATATATATATATATATTGAGAAAGATAAGGATGAGCATACCCCAATAGTGAAGCCAAAATTAACGAGTGTAGCATTAGCAGAAACTTTGTAATTGCCGGCTAAGGGTTTCAAATTTTTGTTATAGAGGGTTTGGTTCCTCATAATGTTCACCGGAGACTGGTGCTTCCCCGCTGAGCATTCATGGAAAGCTGGATTCAATTGTCCCCAGTGGCTTGGGCCATTTGGTCCAGAGTAACTGAATGTCATTACATGAAGCTCTGGTAGAGAATTAAGTACTTGTAATGCTTAGAAAAATATCAAAAAATAAATAAAATATGAAAAACTATAAAATTAAAGAGAGAAAGATGAAGATCTTACCCTCATCAATAGTTGCAGAAACAATACCAAGAAGCAATACAATTGGCAGGATGAGGATGGAGAAGGAGAGCCGAGCCATTATTGCTTAAATTGAGGATTGATATCAAATTACAAATGCTATTCTAACTTTCCCTTGGAGAACCAAAGATTATAAATTTATGGCCTCGGAACTGCCATAGCAAATGGTTACAAAATGTTTCAGATTAAGCTGTATTGGCTAAAAAGTGCTTTCGCAGAAGTGTTTTTGCTTGGAGCCTGATAATGAATGTATGTGCCTATTTATAATCATACACCTCGTGAGAGTCCTAATCTTATTATGAGAAAGTATATAAAATGCTGTCTAGACTAAGCTAGCTAATATTGTGTTTAAAAAATAATTCGAATGTATGATCTTCATATATAACTAATTATTAAGTTGGCTCTCTGGTAATTATATAATTAGTTTAATTAGGCAACTGAAGCAATTGTCTTTTATGTTAACCACGTTACTTGAAAGTGCTTGTGAGCTTGTTTTAAATATTGAAACTCTCGGATTCCCAATACGGGACTAGTGCAGTCCTTGTGGTAAGTCACTTCGTTTATTTATTTATTTTGGATAACTATATTATTAGGCACTCAGCCACCCCTATCCATTATATTCTCATAATTATTATGCAAATATCATTTTAAACATTCTTAACGTAAGGTTATTTGCACTAACATTTTATATTTAGAGGCACCTGTAATGATTTTCTAATAGTGGCAGGAAGGGTGTTTGTGTTTGTGCTGGTGATTAATTTTTTAAAAACATAACCTTAATTTTCTTCAATCAAAATCAGGGGTGTTTATGATATTTTTACTTCTAGTCATTTATTTTATTTTATTAATTTTTCTTAATAAGGATTGATGGGGGGCAATGTTCACATACCAATAAATACTGATATCTCAACCAATCTCATCAATTATATGAACGGTTATTAACATCGATATCCTTATAATTTGGAAAATGCAAAGATTATCCAAGTTTTGAGGAGTTTTTTTATTAATATTATTATTATGGAAAGACATAATATTTTGAAAAAAATTTAGATTTTCTAACCAAGCTTAACATCAAGTATTAGATTTGCATTACACTCAATTACGCAAAATTTATTCTCAACAACTCAGAAATATTATTCAACAAATATTTAGCAATACTCAATATATTTAATACTCACCTTACCAAATTTTTGTTTAATATTGATCAATAATTGTTAATACTCTTCGAGCTGTTTAGTTGAGTCTAACTATCTAAGAAACCAACTCAACACTTAGCAATTAAAAGAATTCAAGGTTTGGTTATTCTCCAAAGTAATCCAAAAAAAAATTACTTTTCTTTTTAATCCTTTTTCCCAATTTTTTCAACTTAAGGACACATGATTGATTGAACCAAAGACAAGAACCTCTAATTATGGCACCCTTTTTTTTTAAAAAAAAAAAAGGAAAAAGTAATGATCAATACATTTCCACGCATCAAAGAATTCACGGACCCATTGAAAAGCATCATAGCAGGTGCTGCATATTAGCACACATAATAGAGTTGAAAAAAAAATCCTATTTTATTTGTTAATTAAAAAAATAAAATTCAGTATTTGACTAAAATCCAAATTTACGCATCAGTTTACAGAGTTATTATAACTCCTCTAAAATAATAGTCTTCCCCGTAAGTTTTATAACCAATATGTTATGGGTTCAAATTGATAATTTTTTCCTTCTAGAGTTATATTTACCATATTAAAAACTTAGGTGTTTTTAATAATACAACAAAAATTATGAACACCCGTTGTGAAACCATCGATCGGAAACCATCAAAAGTCAATAAAAGAGACCTTAATGGGTGTTTGTTATATATATAAATATAGTGGAGAGAGAGAGTGCGTGTGTGTAAAAAGGGGCTGCTTTAATAGTTCTTCACATAGCATGCCTCTTCACTATTCTTACAATTACTCCACAATATTAAAATGGTTCAATTTTTGCCTTCTCTTTAAATGTAATGAGATTTTACGTTTGGATTATGTTACAGTTGCGCTAAATACATGCTAAAAATATTAAAATTAATAAATAATGAATGTTCTATTTTAGTCTAAGAAACTTTTAAACAATCTGCTCAAATTATAGACATGAATGAAGCCCAAATATATATTTGCATATCTTGTGCACCAAAAAGAATCAGATATATATATTCATTTTTTATTATTAAATAACTAGATCGCACTACGTTGAGCCAATTCATTATTCTCGAACAAAAAAAGAAAAAAAAACACTTTTTATGGAAAAGCTTAAAATTCCAATATGGCATCCGGAAAAACTAGAGTGCACCAGCTGCACCCATGCAGCCGCTACCTTTAAGGAAAGCGGGGTGGAAAAGTGGTGTTTAAGACTTTTCCACCCCAATAAAAATCGTAGAAGGCAGCCGCGCATGCATACGCCGCCGCACTGTAGATAAACTCCAAAGTTGTGGGTTGAAATTAAAGAGGTGCTTTCATATCATCATCAGCGGCAGCTAAGCTATGACACATATCAACTGAACAAGCATCACACTTGACTTTAATCTTGAAAAGACAAATAGCACCTGCCCTGGTTCACATAAAAGTGGTCACAACCTGAAATGCAAATGCTAATGTGGTGGTGGCATCAACCAAAACCCATTTTGTTAGTGCTTCCTGTCCTTTCCTTCTACCACATCTTATGGCCTTATGTGTCCCTATACGGTATTGGCCCATTCAGGATCCACTATGTCATGTAAGGCCGAAATAGGTTAAATTTGATAGCAAACAAAACTATCACCATCAATCTTAACATTTCATTATCCTACTTCTTTTGGGCAAATGTGAAAAATAGCTAATCCAACTTTTTGTTCTTAATTTTTAATCTGCATAGCCCAATGTCAAGCAGCGTTGCCGAGCTATAGAGCAACTTGTCAAATCTTACCAACGTAGTATGGGAAATAAAATTAATGAATTGTACATTCTATTTCTACCACTTGACATTGATCTTGATTAAGTAAATAAAAAAAAAAGAATTAAGACTTGACTAACTTGAAAATTTTTCAATTCTTTCGAGTTTGCAATAACAAGACACCTTATAATAAACTTTATATATATGCAATCAGAAATGAGTTGCATATGTAATTCTTATGTGTTTCCCACTTTGCACGATTCAAACTCGAGATGTATGAAGTTTGCAACTCATTTCGAATCATTTTGGTTTTGATCCTTTCGATTTTTAAAGAACTCGATTAGTAAGTGTAGACTTCATTTTATGTTTTAAGAGTGTTTCCATTTTAACTTAGACCCTGCGAATGATATCCAAGACATGCTCATATTCCTTGTCAGATCTGGAATCATTACTTCAGTAGCCATACAGAACGGAATCAAACTCCTTTCTGCCAGGCCAAAACGTGAGCCAAATAAACTCTAAGTAAAAAGGATGTCACAAGGGGGGTCTTGTTTTTCAGATCGCCCTTCGCACCCGCGACACTGATATTCGGAGGAGATCAAACAAAACCACAAATTTTCCATTATTTTTAGTGAAGGCACATGACAGTGAGGTTGAGGAAAACAACATGTGAAATGAAGTTAAGCCTACTTGCCCTTAAATTAAACTGTGAATATCTAATCATCAGTCATGCAACGGTTAAAGAAAAGAATGAATAAGATCATAGATAGGTTGGATAATGCTAAGAAATAATTTCAGTGTAGCATGTGAGTATGTTTGATAAAGTAAAAAGTTAACAGAGTGAATGTCATACCCAATAGTTATACCCATGCCCCATCTCCACTTCTATTTGAATGATTAGACAGTTCACAGGATGTGAAAATATAGAACTGAAAGCAAAGTAAAGGGTAAACGATTACAATCAAAAGAGGTTTGAATATGCAGAGGATATACCTTGTGGTGGAGTCGGAATCATATACCTTATCCTGTCAATATCACTGTAATGCACCATCGGAGCTCTTGGTGAAAGTTTGAGAATGAAGTAGAATCTACTTGCCACACAAATTGGCCAAAGTAGAAGCTGCTTTTTGACAACTCTTTTTATCTGAGCTTCAGATCAGAGATTGAGATTCTCCAGAATGTGTAAAGAGGTCCACTCAATTATTCCTCAGTCCCACACAATGTGAGGACCATAGGCAATATTTGACAAGATCTTCTTACACATTCTTTTGCAAATGAAAACTACCTTTCAGTGTTATCTTGTTTGATTTTATGAACGCTTCTAGGGAATTATTTGGAGAGAAGTGCAGAACAGATGAGGATACTTGAGTAGGCTATTGAAATACGATAAATGAAACTAATAATACCAAAAGCAACAGCCATTAGTTGAGAAACAATCTAATTTCTTTTATTATCAAAGATCAATCAGGGGAGCACACTCCCAGAACTTCACAATCCAGATAAATCAGGCCTATGGTATTCTTTGTTGGCAAATAAAAGTCCACAAGTTATTGTAGAGGGCAAGGCTACCAAGTATTAACAGGTATCTGCAATCACATTATCACGGCTAGTCCAAAAAGTTTGGAAATATAGGCAGTTGTAACCTCATAAGTATTCCCAAAGAATGAATTAATACTTTGTAAATATCACCTCTTATGGTTTCAAATTATACAAAAACTTTTGACCAACGATTATAAAGTTGATAGAAGTGTAGGAAATTAGAAAGGATAATAAGCTATTAAGTTTATGCAGGGATTTGTGTTAAATAATCTATGACAAAGAAATTTCATAGTGTTTACATCGCACAAATCATGGAGAATTTATAAATCTTAAAAGTAAATGTTTATTTCTCCCAAACAAAATTAACCCTAATAGCCATAAACTACCTAACAGTTGCATTTAGTGAAACTAGCTTAATGTCTATTTATAAGAGACACACTATATTTACAGTGCACCTCATTTCACATAACCCTACATGCCACCGTATATTAATTGATCACTTTTTTTTTCTCCCACTTAATCAAATAATATATAGTTTAATTTGCAAAACAAATTGTTACCAAAATATGGTTTCTTGCCCTTTATGTGTACACAATTTTAACCTATTTCTGATCGCATCTAATTTTTTTTTTGTTACACAATTTTAATTTATTTAAAAGTAAAATAACACCAATTTTGTTAACTAGGAAAACACAACCTGTGCCTAATCTTAGTTAGTGATTTTAGCCAAATAGACTTATCTAACCTGGTTCTCAATTTAGTCGTAAGATGAAAAAAAAATGTATATTATTTGATCAAGTGGGAACAAAGAAATATAAGTGACCAATTACTATATGGTGGAAAGCAAGGTTCCATGTAATGAGGTGCACCATAACATATTGCAATTATGTGGAAGGACATAAATGTGGTTTTACTACATGCAACAACTAAATAGTTTATAACAGTTGGGATTAGTTTTGTTTGGAAGAAATAAATGTTGAAATACTATTGAGGTTTTTAAATTCTCCATAACTTGTATAATGCAAGCACTATGATATTTCTTTATTATAGATGTGAGGATTGCGGCTCAGCTTATGTTGTGCATACAGAAAATTGGCGCATGAGCGCTGCTGGAGCGCTGGGATGCGACATCAGACATTGAAGGCAGAGTCTTGGCACTAGCGCACCAGGTGTGCTACGTAGGAGCGCCGTTACAGGTAGTAACTTGGCGTAGGCGTGTAGGAAGTTCTGGGTAGGAGCGTAGGTTCTAGGTCTGGATACACATCAAGGCAGAGAGTTCGCGCTGGAGCACAAGGAATGTTGCGCTGGAGCACAAGGAATGTTGCGCTGGAGCACGAGGATTGTTTTCCTAGTCTAAATAGGTTTCTTGGCACGCAAGTCATTAGCCCATAGGCTTTGGAATATAAAAAAGAGACGTGTTTCCAGTGCAAAAACAGATCTAAAAAAAGCAGAAAAAAGAAAGGAAAGAAGAGAGTTAAGGTTTAGAGAGATTAAGAGTTTCTTGGGAAAAAAGTTAACTCAATTTCCTCTAGTTGTCCCTGTAAACACTCTTCTAATCTCTTGTTCGTCACCATAGTGAATTATTCATCAACAGCAACTGAACGTAGGATCACGCTTGTGATCTTAACTAATATAAATTCTTGTGTCCTTGTGTTCTTTCTTTATTTTCTTGGCTTGAGTATGGGTTTCAAACTCCTAATTTAATTTCGCGTTAAGCTGCTTGTGAGTATGTGTGCCTCCTATCTTCACAACAAATTGGTATTATAGCCTAGTTACGGCTGATTTCAGGTTCTTTGCTTAAGTTCTTAACATGTTAGGTGTTCGAGAAAAATCCTAAGTCGTATTTGCACAGTACGAAAGGTGTTCGACGAAATTCTTGTGATGGCTACATCAACTACCAAGCATAAGATAAAGAAGTTTGATGGTAGCAATGACTTCGCTATTTGGAGAATGAAGATGTCGGCTTTGCTTGGAAACTTAGGACTGGATGAAGCTCTTGAAGGTGAAAGCAAGATGCCGGATAGCTATAGCGCTGAGAAGAGGAGCGACATCATGAAGAAGGCTTACAACACATTAATTCTTTACTTGAGTGACAAAGTGTTAAGACAAGTCTCGAAGATGAAAACTATAGCTGAGGTATGGTTAAAGCTTGAAAGACTTTATATAACTAAGAATTTGTCTAGTTAGTTGTATTTAAAAGCTAAATTCTTTACATTCAAAATGACTGAGGATAAGAACTTGCAATACCACATTGATGAATATAACAAGCTGTGTTTGGATTTAGAAAATATAAAAATTGAATATGATGATGAGAATAAGGCATTGGTGTTGTTGCATTTTCTTCCGAAATCATATGAGACTTTTGTAGATAGTTTGAAGCATAGTAGGGAAACATTGTCAATTATATTATTGGTGCGTTGAATTCGAAAGATCTCTAAAGGAAGAATGAGTTGGGTTAACACTTGGGTGAAGGGATGAATGTTAGAGGTAGAAGTGATAAGAGAGACTATAAGGGAAAGTTACACTCAAGGTCTAAATCGAAGGGGAAGAAAACTGTAAAATGGTTCCACTGTCATGAGGAAGGGCATATTAGGAGGCTTTGTCTCAAGAGAAAGAACAAAAAAGGAAAGGAGCTAGAAAAGTTTGATGCTACTATTATAAAGGATGGATATGAGAGTTCTGATGTGTTGGTTGTGACTACTAAAAACTCGGAAAAGAAGTGGGTCTTGAATTCCGGTTTTTTGTTGCATATGACGTCAAATAGAAGCTAGTTCGAATCTTACAAGAAGATTGACGGTGGAAAGGTTATGCTGGGTGACAACAAAGCTTGTAAGGTGGTGGACATAGGAACAATTCAGATTAAGACTCATGATGATATCGAAAGAGTTTTAACAGCTGTGAGGAACATTCCAGAGCTGAAAAGGAAATTAATTTTGCTTGGTATGCTTGATTCCAATGGCTGCAATTACAAAGGGGAGAATAGCACCTTGAAAGTTACAAGAGGATCTTTGGTTTTAATGAAAGGTGTGCAAAAAAACGATCTGTACATTCTCCAAGGCAATAACATAATTGGAGAAACAGGTACAGTATCGGGCATGGAAGATAAAGCCTACTTGTGGCATAAGAGGCTTGGTCATGTGCGTGAAAGAGGGCTTCAAGAGTTGCAGAAACAACGTCTGCTATGTGGAGACAAGTTGAGAAAATTGAAGTTTTGCAAGCATTGCGTGCTTAGCACCACTAAAATTCGCCCTCATCTTACATTACAAGGGAAACTCTCAGTTATGTTCATTCCGATCTATGAGATCCATCTAAACATGCAACTTTAGGTAGAGGTAGATACTTCATGTCCATTATTGATGACTGCTCAAGGAAGGTGTGGGTATACATCTTGAAGACTAAGGACGAGGCACTCCAGAAATTTAAAGATTGGAAAAAGATGGTTGAAGTCCAAACAAGTAGAAAAGTTCTAAAGCTTAGAACTGATAATGGTTTAGAGTTCTTGAATGAAGATTTCAACCGATTTTACAACAATGAGGGAGTGGTGAGGCACAAGACGGTATCCAGGACACTGCAGCAAAATGGCTTTGCTGAAAGGATGAATAGAACGCTTCTTGAGAAGGTTAGATGCATGTTGTTCAGCGTTGGAATGACCAAGAAATTTCAGGGAGAAGCAGTCAATACGGCAACACACTTGATCAATAGATGCCCGTCAACGGCTATTGGTTTAAAGACGCCCGAAGAAGCGTGGATAGGTTCGCCTCCAAGCTACAATCATTTGAGGGTGTTTGGTTGTGTGGCTTACGCACATATCAACAAGGAAAGCTGAAGCCAAGAGCAAGGAAATGGATGTTTATTGGTTATCTAGACGGTGTAAAAGGGTACAGATTGTGGTGGCAAGAGTCGAATGTTTCAAAATGTTTGACAAGTAATGATGCCACTTTTAGAGAGCCGGAGTTCTACTTTGGGGGCTATTCGAAATCTCAGTTAAAACCTAGTGAAAATGCTATAGATGCAGGTAGACTTGGGACTGAGGTGGAGCTCCATGATGTTGAAGATTCTCGAAAACAGGAGACAGCTGAAACAATTAAACATGATGACGTTGAAGAAGGTCTTGATGAGTCTGACGACTTGAGAGACCATCAACTAGCAAGAGATCGTGCTAGGAAGATAATAATGGCACCAACGAGGTATGGTTATGCTGATCTTATAGCTTTTGCATTGTCTGTGTCTAAGGAGATTGATGGTAATGATCCTAAAAACTATAAGGATGCGATGGCTAGTAGAGATAGCATTCATCGGTAGCAGGCAATGAGGGAGGAAATGGAATTTTTAAATAAGAATCATACTTGGATTCAAATAAAAAAACACTACTAGACAAAAGATAATAGGTTGTAAATGGGTGTTTAAATGAAAAGAAAATGCTTGTGGGGATGGAAAGCTTAAGTACAAGGCTAGGCTGGTGGCAAAAGGATTCACTCTAAAGGAAAGCATTGATTTCAATGAGGTTTTCTCTCCTGTTGTGAAACAGACTTCCATTAGAGTACTACTTGCTCTAGTAACCTAGTTCAATATAGAGTTAGAGCATATTGATGTTAAAACCGCATTCCTTCATGGTAATTTGGAGCAGAGGATTGTGATAGCGTAACCTGAAGGTTTTGTGAAAGTAGTAAGTGAAGATGATGCGTTCGAAACTAGCAAGTATACTAGTCGCACAAGTAATAAAGTGATAAGTAGATATCGTTCCCACGAGGATTGATTCTAATTGAATTCGTTATTTTCCAACAACGATAAACTAAACAGGGGGGGTTTTGTTGAATGATTAACTAAATGAAATAAGAATGCAAATTAAGAATAACAAAACAGAAGTTAATTTGAATGAAAGATCAATGAGAGACACTTGGTTAAGGGTTCTTTCTCTGCCACAAGATATGAATTTGTGAATTAACATAGAATTGTAATCCAATTACAGCATTGAAGTTATCAACCGTAGATAACAACAAGCTCTGTTATCCCAATCTTTCCTTACTTTGTTGTTAAATAAAACAAGCTCTTTATTTAATCTCTATCCATTAAACAACCTAGAACAAGCTCTCTAAGTTTAATTCAATAGAAGCATTACGATGAGAAAGATAGGTTGATCTAAGCAATAATCACACAAGTTCGGATTATTTAACCTAGGTTGTATTTTCCAATTGCAATCTCTGATCACAATTTTGCTACTAATGATTGGAAATTCATGACAATTACGGATCAAGATTTCTAATCTAGCAATAGACAACAACAGATTATATTCAGTTGGCCATTCCAAATACAATCAGTAAGCAATCATAAGCATTAGATATGGGAAAATACAAGCAACTTCAATTAGAGAATTGGATAACAATTTCTTACACAATCAACTCACAAAATCCATATCAAGGGCTTTGAAATCACCCTCAACCAATTCAGATTTAGTTACACATATTCAATCAGAATAACAAATACAATACAGAGAAATTCCAGAATTGAAAAGGAAAGAAAGAACTTAGCAAATTCTTTGAAAATCTTCTTTGTAGATGAATCTTCTTGGAATTGTAGTTCCTCCTCTTTCAAAATCTTCTTTCTCCTTCAAGAACTCCAAGGGATGAGAGAAATCCAGAAATGCAGCCTCCTCCCACGTTTTCCCCTCTTCAAGTTATCAAAATAAAACCCTAAAATGTGTTTAAATACTCTGCTACAGTAACTTGCTACAGTGCCCCGTATTTAATAACATGCTACAGTGATATATGGAATTACAAATATACACTTCTTATACCATTTTTATCACAACTTTCGGTACACTACATAAATTCGTGAACCGTAAATTTCTCCAGAAAATAGACTTCGAGAGCTTTTCAATGGTATATAGCATGTTATCCGGTTAATTGTATATCGATACAATCAACTCCAAGAAATTGGTTGACTAGCAGAGGTGAAAATGAAGGGTTTTACTCCAATTTTGTGTAAGTTCCTCCAAAACTCCTACAAACATCAAAAACCACACAAAAACATAAAAATACCAAGGAATATAGCAAAGAAACATGGACGAATTGATATGAAAATGATATATAAATAGACACTTATCAAATTCCCCCACACTTAGACTTTGCTAGTCCTCGAGCAACTACGACAATATGAAATAAAACTAAACCGAAACAGAATCAACAAAAAAATTAAAACACACAAATGCTTTATCTTGCAAATAGGCCTCAAAGATTGTACTTAATTATAACCCAAGGAAAACTTCAAAATATGCAATTGATCAAGAATTTCATCTCAAAGATTAGTTTCGCTACACTTCAATTCCTCTAGTGTGTGTGTGTAGAGCCATTCTCACCTAATCACTTGTAACCCGGATGAGTTTATGCATAAAAATGAATCATATTTAATATTGAAGATGTGTGTATAAATGAACTCCATAGGCTTGCTTTTCAAGTCACTCTCCACTAATGTAGACATGCACAACACCAAGGATCAAGTAGGACTTTATTAAGCTTGTAACGTTTGGCTTGGGTGAAGGTATGATAAAGGATAATAATTTGGCTCAAATCACCCACAAACACATAAATCATTCAAGACTATGTAGAGCTCAACCCTATAACACAACTTCATTTCAATTCACCAGGCTACTCCCCCAAACTTATTTAGAACACTCAATCTTTTTTTTTTTTTTGCAGAAAACAAAAGAAAACTACACCCCCACACTTTGTTGTTTCATTCTTTTTAAGAACACTTAAGGGTATAGATCTCTTATTCTTCTTCTTTTGTTCTCTTTTTTTTTTCTTTTTTTTTTTTTTATTACACTTCCCCTCCCCCACACTTAAACAACACATTGTCCTCAATGTGTAAGTACGTGGACGATAAGTACAGATTGGTTTTTTTTCTGTTTTTCTTTTTTTTTAACACAATAGAACTCACTTGTATTGCTCATGACACATCCCAACCTCCTCTAACTTCCCAAAACCAGAACATAGCTCAAAATTTAATTGTGAACGATCTACATGCTCATAGGTAAGGGATAAACTGTTTGGAATAAATTCATTTGAGGTTAGGAAATCTTTTAGTGAGTTAACAAAGAAAAAGGCTTACAAAGGCTCAAAGGGGTAACTAGGGATCAATTTCAGTCAAGGTTGGCTATTAAGGCTCAAACGGTCCAAAGATGGCCTAAATCATTTCCCCAATGTTGCACAGTCTAGGATTTCGCCTCGAGTGACCATCAAACAAGTTCTAGAATTCATTGAAATCTGAAGAAACATTTAAATTACATAAACTTTCTCTAAGTGAACAAATAACTCAGTGATAATAGCTCAGTGCTCAATGTTGCGCAAGGAATCAAAAGCAAAGCGAAAACCAATAAACATTTCAAGCACACAGATCCATGCATCATTTATCATTTTCCAAGAGTTATTCTTAATTCAATCATTATCTTATCATCGACCCACAAAATGCAAGAAAAGAGGTACGTGGCGTTGTTACACCTGAGTCAAGATTGTATATTTCAACAATCCTTAGGACCAGTAGCCCGCAGACTTAAGGTTTCCAGCCTATATACCTTTATTATGAAAGAACAAAACAAGAACAAGACACTTCAAACAACATGAAATAAACAAACTACAGATTTATTAAGAGAGAATGCGTTTCAAGAGTTAAGAAAACCCCATATTCTGCCATTCTCAGGTTTTTCCACAATGTTTTTTTTCGAATCGAAACTGGTAAAAACCAAAACACACAACTCCAAATTACATAAAACTAAACTTACTCAGAAAATAATAAAGTCCAACAAATCAGCAAACACAAACAAGTCAGTTAGAATGGGTTTAAAAAGTTAGAAGTTAGCCTCCTTATTCAGCCATTATGGATTAAAGAAATCCAGAATGCGTTTCAAGAGAACTTGAACTTTTTAAGCCACCACTCTAAAAGCCAAGATTAGAAAATATTACCTGGGGTGAGAGAAACACCCTGAAAAAAAAACTCAACTCAAATAAACACAATAAAGAGAAAGCAAACGAAAATGAAGCAAACCAGCAGATATGGATTACAGATGGAGTGTTAAATCCAGTTTACGCCTCTTATTGCCTTCTCCAAACCAATCTATCCGAGCTATTGCTGGATCAGGCGAATAGACAAATGCTTGTAATTTGTCAATTAACTCCCCTGCAGTTGAAGCTGTAACCAGGATTTGCCTCGCCGACTGTGAGATGAAGTTTTTTTCTACTGCTTGATCAAGAAAAGACAACAACCCATCAAAAAAATTATTGACATTTAACAAACCAATGGGTTTCCGATGGATGTTTAGCTATGCCCAAGAGGTGATTTGAAATATCTCCTCTAATGTCTGTCTCTTATACACATCTAGATGTGTATAAGAGACAGCATATGTGCAATACGCTCATGCATACTAGAGACTTGTAACTCTTCCCCGATTGTGTTGCCTACGATATCTCGCACAGCTAATGGTTTAGGGATAGTGCCGAGAACTTTGCTCCCTCCTAGGGATGCAGCTGTTGACACACACCCCATTAAACCAAGACTACCCCATCCATAAATCAAATTAATACCCCTCGCAGCTAATGTCCTACCAAGATCAAGAGCTGCTGTTGTAAACTCTCCATCTTTACCAAATTGCGATCCACAAAATACACATATATTTTGGAATCGTCGAATTGGTGCTTTCTCCATTTCTAAAAGTGCTCTAAACTTATGTAAGACAATGATGCAGATTAGGTATTATGCAATTAAAGTGCAAGACAGGTTATAAAATGACATTTCAAAATATGCAGCATGGATATATACACACTTAAAACTCTCAAATTTGACAGGTGGGGACATAATTTCGGTGGGAGTTGCTCGATGCAGATTTATCGCCCCAAGATTTGAAAAAATGAGATATGCTTTCGGCGAGGTTTGACAAAACCTACACACTTGTCTCCCACGTGAAGCATGGAAAATGGAGATACACTTTCGGCGGGGGTTGACAAAACCCCCACACTTGTCTCCCACGTGAAGCATAAAAAATAGAGATACACTTTCGGTGGAGGTTGACAAAACCTCCACACTTGTCTCCCACGTGTACTTATGCCATAGGGTAGTCATATGGTTTGTCAAAAAGAAAACTTGAAATTAAAACAAACAAAATCAACAAACAACAACAACACAAAAACAACATTGATAATCAGATCAAAGAAACAAGAAAGAAATAAAATTCGACAACAACAACACACATTCAAATATACAAGTAGTTGTGATTGTGGCTCACATCTTCCTCTGGTTTTTACGTCCAGTAACGGCTGAAACGCCTTCTATGAGTCGGGGATTTGCTTCCCATCCAGTTTTCTTATAAACTGGCAAACAGGGTCGTTTTTAGTCAGATTCCCTAGACTATAACACTGCAATTCATCACGAAATTGAGTCCATAGATTAAGCAATTCACGCTGAACAAGTCCACAAGAATGTGACTCGAGAGTTAACAAAACATTATCCAGCGACTCATTACTCCAACCATTCTTAATAAATGAAAGTTTATCTTCTCTATTCCTGGACGCAAAACCTAATGAACGACAAGTCTGGTTACAATTCCATCTAGCACATTTATAACATAATTGTAACCTTTTCGCTCTTCGCCTCTTGGCGTAGTAGCTCTTTCCTAGACCAGGCATGTATTTTGCGAGATTAATGTCCGGCTCAACGGACAATCTCACCTTGGCTTTCCGATAAGCACAATCGGATATTCCGCCTTAGGACACATTTAGGGTGAGCACCCCAAACGCTCAAAGTCTAAGTCATTGTGTATTTATAAATTTTAAACACAGCATTTTGAGGAAGTGAAGGGAAATATTTACGAAGGTCGATAGAAAGATATTGGCATCCATTGAAGAGGAGAAAAGAAGAGATATTACCGATAATGCGATCGGGTTTGTTTTTCTCCAAGATATGCACGTTTTTAAACCTTCGAACAATGGCTTCAACTCCCGTTTGAATGTTTCCTCAAGTTGCTGCACAAAAGAATTCGAAGTACGGAATAATCAAATAAAACAAAAGGAAGGAAAAGAAAAGAGCAGAAACGAAACTAAAGACATATAAAAGAGATAACAACACAATAGCAAACAAAAGTAAAAAACAAGTAAAAATATATATATATATATATATATATATATAAACGAATAAGACAGATGGCAAGGAGAGA
>SNVD02011295.1:0-55596 GCA_013180625.2 Boswellia sacra | reverse complement strand
GCAATCCGTAAATTTTTATAAAACTCGATATTCGTAGCTTCACAACGGTATATGACTCATTACCAAATTCCTTCTAGATTAGTTTCTGTGATTTTTCAAAGTCATATGTCAGTTTTCGAGACTCTTCACCAACTCCTTCTCTTCTTGGCCCTCAAGGGCTTTTTTGTCATTTCTCTTTGCTCGACGTCCATCCTCCTTCCTTCGTCAAGCCTCAAAAATCAGTGTCTACAGCTTACCCCCTACTTTAGAGAGGTTTGTGCGACACAAAAGTCAATAAAGCACTCTTAGTTCGTCTTTCTTTCTTTCTTTCTTTTATCTCAACATCTTCGCCTTCATCCTCCTTCTTTTAGACTTTCTCATCATGTCTTTCTACATTTACAAAAAGTATGTCCACTCAAGGACTAATGTACCTCTCTAAGGGTGAATATGCCCGTCTAAGGGCAGATGTGCCCATTCAAGGCCCAAAAAGCATCTTTATGATGCTACGATAAAACACTCTTCAGTGTACCTACTTCTTAGGGTTTCTAACACTCTTTAGTGCACCTACTTCTTAGGGTTTGGTAACACTCTTCAGTGCACCTACTCTAAGGGCTTAAAAGACTCTTAAGTGCACCTACTTCTTAGGGTTTTCAATACTTTTCAGTGCTCCTCTTTTTTAGGCTTGTGCCTATTCTAAGGGCTTAAAACACCCTTAAGTACACTTACTTCTTAGGGTTTTCAATACTCTTCAGTGCTCCTCTTCTTAGGGCTTATGCCTATTCTAAAGGCTTAAAACACTCTTAAGTGTATCTACTTCTTAGGGTTTTCTTCTAATTTATGTCCATTGGAAAAACTTCTATCATGCATTGATTTGCAGTCTTTACACCTTCTAATTCTTCGTGCCTTCGGCTAAGTATTCTTCATTCTTCTTCGATCTCTTCAGACTTTGCATTCACTGGGTTTCATGTCCCTCTTCTAAGCATTCCTTATGCTTCTTTTAGTCTTTATATTTATTGGTTTTCATGCCCTTCTTTCGAGGATTCTTGCTTCTATTCTCGATTTCTTCTGGTCCGTTGGAGAAATCTCTTGAGTTCTTCATTCTCATGTTGATCATCATCTAACTCATTAGGGATCGATCCCTTGTCTTTGTAAATTCCTGCAATATTCAAACATTTCTAATGTAAAAGCAATTTACGTTTCACCTTGTTCGGTGTGTTCCTTGTCAAATTGCTTTGTAATATTTGGAGGAATTCTTCCATGTGATTCCAGTCAAAGATTCTATCGACCAATATTGCTCTTCTTTCCTTATGAGTTGCTAAACCATTGCCATAGCCGAGTGCTTGTCAACGATTTCGTTTGAAAATTCTTTCAATGTCCTAGGGTCGATGTGGAATCCTTTTTTTCTTTCTTTTTCCTTTTTTCTTTTCTCTCTTCTCTCTTTCTTTCTTTCTCTCTTTTCTTTTCTTCTCTACTTTTCTTTCTTTCTCTCTCTTTTTCTTTTCTTTTTCACTTCCTCTATTCTTTTTCTCTTTTTCTTTTTCTTTCTCCCACTTTTTCTTTTTCTCTTCTTTTCTTTCTTTCTCTCTCTTTTTCCTTTCTTTTTCACTTCTTCTCTTCTTTTTCTCTTTTTCTTTTTCTTTCTCCGTCTTTGTTCTTTTTCTCTTCTTCTCTTCTTTTACCGTTGTGTCCCTTACTAAAGGAATGGCCAGTTGGCTGTATTTTGGTTTGGATCGAGTCTATCAAGGCATTGTTAGGGTCTCTAATTTGCTCCACATATTTAGATAACTTCTTTCTTCTCTACACCTTCGTGTCTTATCTGTATGACTTCTATTTCTAATTTTGTACCATCAATGACCTACTATCTCCTTTTCTTGCTTACGGGGATTCTTTCTTCCCTCGGATGAAGAGGTAGGCTACACGTCGTGTAGAGCTTAAGAGATCTCATGAGCTAGACTTATTTCGTGATTACATTCGTACGTTGACCTAGGACAAGGTAAAAAGACATTATAGTCAGTATTTCATTTTTACCATGCTTCTTTGTTCTTTGCAGATTCATTCTAAGTGGTGGGGACCTGAGGAGAACTAGCACGCATCCTTCTTCCTTGTGTGAGCAACATGATGTGGTATTTCAGCGATAGCGTGTGGGATTTGTTTGAGGGCCTAACACGTCATTTGATTCCTCCTTCACCATCGATTCTGATGATAGATTCTGCTGACTTGGCCATGGAGCCAGAGGTATCTGACTACACAATCGGGATTCATTTCAGTACCATCGAGTTGCTATTGATGATGACTTCTTACATTGACTAGGCTTGACCCACCCTATTGTACACTTGGAAAGAGATTGGTGACCTTTAGGCTTACCCCAGTAACGTTGTCTACGCGAGGGATGACAATAGGTCGATCCACAGCCACCTGATCACCAAGGATACAAACGTGCCCCTTCCTTTCGTTCTATAGGACACCACTTTGGTAAGCCTTCTAGCTATTCATTTCTCAAGTTTCCTATCATTATCACTAATAGAAATGCAATGCAAATGCCACGATCTTCCATGGAACAGGTTTTTGCATGTAGGCCGCTTCTCACGGCTATGTTTTACAGATGTCTTATCAGTATCAAGTAAAGTACCCTTCTATATTTCATGTGTGCATGATTTCTATCTTTATAGTTTTTCTAAGTATATGACTATTTTTGCTTGGTTAGACGAGTCGTTAAAAAGTTACTTGTCGGAAGCAAGAGGTTAAGAGTCTCTAGGTTCAGGTCGCTGCTTTCTCTTTTGATATTGATAATGATGGTGATGATTGAGGATTGTCACCACTGACTTCTATTAGGATTTTCTTTGTTCATTTTGCTTCCATGTATGAACTTCTATGATGTATAATAAGTGTAAATAGTTTTAAAAAATTTTAGTGAAAATTTTCTATTTTTGATTCCATACACTTTGCGTATTGCATCAAATTTACAGCTAAATTTGTTCAACTTTGTTTCTAAATCATCATTTATTCAATTCTGAATAAAACTACAAAATTCAGAAGTGTCACGCTCGAAATCAGTCACCAGTGCGCATTTCGAAAGTTGAAGGATCACGTAAGGGCACAAGCCCTAAGAAGAAGCCCACCAAAAAGTGTTGAAAACCCTAAAATTCAGGTGCACTTAAGAGTGTATTAGGTCCTTATAATAGGCACAAGCCCTAAGAAGAGGCATATTGAAGAGTGCTAACAAACCCTAGGAAGTAGCTGTATTGAAGAGTATTTTATCTTATCATCGCAAGGATGCACTTCATTTATTAGAAGGATGCATTTGTCTACACTAGAAGAGTGCACATTATGCATTATAAGAATGCAATTGTCCACACTAGAAGAGTTCATGCATTAGAAGGATGCATTTTTCTGTACTAGAAGAGTGCACATGGTACATTATAAGGATGCATCTATCTGCACTAGAAGACTGCATTGCATGCATTAGAAGGATGCATTTTAGCCCTTGAGTGGGCATATCAGCCCTTGAGTGGGCATACCTCTTTTACAGGGATTGAAGAGGAAAGCAAATGATGTGAAGTCTGACATAATGCAGATGAAGGCGAAGATGCCAAGATGAGAGGAGGAAAAATAAGGGAAGAGTACTTTGTTGATCCTGTGTCTCACAAACCTCTTCAAAGTAGGGGACAAGCTATAGACACTAGATTTTTAGGGTCAATGATGAAGCGAAGATGAATGTCAAGCAATAGAAAGGATTGAAATGCCCTTAGAAGCAAAAGGAAGAAAGGTAAGAAGAAACGAACCAAAAGTTTTGAAAACTGACATATGACTTTGAAAAGTCACAAACATTAATCCAGGAAGAATCTAATGATGAGTCAAATCTGTTGCAAAGCTACGAATGTCTAGTTTTCACATAATTTTATGGATTGCAAATTAGAGCTAAACACAAAGAGTCATGCGCGATCGAACGAACGAAGGTCGAAGGAGGATTGCATTGAAAAAATGCAAAATAAGAGGGATTAGTGGGTGACAACTGATCGACCAGTCGAAGGTCGAAGGAGGATTGCATTGAAAAAATGCAAAATAAGAGGGATTAGTGGGCGACAACTGACTGACAGTTGCAACTATCCTAACACCAGTCGACAGTCCATACACAACAGGTCGATGGTCCATCCACAGCTCGCTGGCTATCCCATTGTCAGCCGATGATCCTCCCATAGCCGGTCGGCGGTCCTCATATAGTCAGACCATTGTTCTCCATGTAATTTTGAAAAATTAACCTTGACCCTCTTCTTTTATTTCTTTGCTTCCTTTTTCAACTCAACTCTTCAACTATATAAACCCCTCTCCTCCTTACTTTTCAACACAAATCAAAATCCTTTCTTCTCTCTCTTGAAGACACACTTGAATATTCAAGGAATCATTTTCAGTTTAAAGTTCTTAGGCATTCTATTGCTCTAAACCTAGGAAGGGTACATCTTGAGAGCAATTCTTTCTTTTCCCTCTTTCTTTGTATGAATATACAATTTTTATTGGTTGAATATACATCACATGTCTTAAACAAGATAAAATTCGAAATGTGTGCATTAAATGAATCACTTAAGTAGACTATATAACGATATAAGCTATTTTTATTTAGTATACCCAAGTAGAGGTTAGATTTTGATCCAGGCAAGGCGAATGGCTTGCACCTAACTATCTGAACCCATCTCTAAAGGGATGAGGGATTGGATTGCCCCCATTCATTCCTAATTGAATAATTGGGTGGTAACTCCATTTCTCCATATGTGCCCATGGCTCGTTTGTGTTCCCTTGAGTCTCAAAAGAGGCTTTGATATAGTGTCGTGATCGAAAATGCTCTAGCGGGATGAAAGCCTCGTTCACACACAGTTTCTATTGGTTTCACCAAATGGTCTTGATGATCCACATCTTATGACCATCATTCCTTAAATAGGACCCAGTTTCATAATAGTTCCTTTAATTCTTGCTGAGACATTGATCAGACTAGACCGCAATAGGATTGATCCAAGTCAGAGATTCAGTGATAGTCTTCTGCCTCTTCAATTATTTTTCTTTTCACCCTTATTTTTTCCCAAGTTGCCCTTTTTGGTTTTCAACTTAGCGGGTATATTTTCTTGTTCTTCTTTTTTTCTTTCTCTTTTTCATGTACTAATTTTTGCCTAAGCCATTCTTTCGGGTTTTTGACTCAGCGAGCTTGCCCTAATTTTTGCCTGAGCCGCCCTTTTCAGGTTTTCAACTCAGCGGGCTTTTTTTCTATTCTTTTTTCTCTACCCTAATGATGCGTTCGAAACTAGCAAGTATACTAGTCGCACAAGTAATAAAGTGATGAGTAAGATATCGTTCCCACGAGGATTGATTCTAATTGAATTTGTTATTTCCAGCAACAATAAACTAAACAGGGAGGATTTTTGTTGAATGATTTACTAAATGAAATAAGAATGCAAGTAAAGAATAACAAAACAGAAAGTAAATTTGAATGAAAAATCAATGGGAGAAAGCTGGTTAAGGGATCCTTCTCTACCACAAGATATGGATTTGCGAATTAATTGTAGAATTGTCATCTAATTACAGCATTGAAGTTATCAACCGTAGATAATAACAAGCTCTATTACCCCAATCTTTCCTTACTTTGTTGTTAAATAAAACAAGCTCTTTATTTAATCTCTATCCATTAAACAACCTAGAACAAGCTCTCTGAGTTTAATTCAATGGATGCATTATGATAAGAAAGATAGGTTGATCTAAGCAATAAACACACAAGCTCGGATTATTTAACTTAGGTTATATTCTCCAATTGTAATCTCTGATCACAATTTTGCTACTAATGATTAGAAATTCAAGACAATTACGGATCAAGATTTCTAGTCTAGCAATAAATCACAACCAGATTATATTCAGTTGGCCACTCAAATACAATCAGCAAGCAATCATAAGCATTAAATATGGGAGAATACAAGCAACTTCAATTAGAGAATTGGATAACAATTCCTTACACAATCAACTTACAAAAACCATATCAGGGGCTTTGAAATCACCCTCAACCAATTCAGATTCAGTTACACATGTTTAAGAACGTGGTAAATACAATACAACATGGAGACATTCCAGAAAATGAAAGGGAAGGGAAAAACTTAGCAAATTTGATGTAATTCTCTTTGGATTGTAGTTCTTCCTCTTTCCAAGCTTCCTTTCTCCTTCAAGAACTCCAAGAGATGAAAGAATTCCAGAGCTGCAGCCTCCACCACGTTCTCCCCTCTTCAAGTTATGAAAATAAAACCCTAAAATGTGTTTAAATACTCTGCTACAGTAACGTGCTACAGTGTCCCGTATTATACATGCTACAGTGATGTGTGGAATTACATTTCTACACTTCTCACACTGTTTTGATTACAACTTTGGTACACTGAATGGATTCATAAACCGTAAATTTCTCCCAAAAGTAGACTTCGAGAGCTTTTCAACGGTATATGATATGTCATCGGGTTCATTGTATATCAATACAATTAAATCCGAGAAGATGGTTGACTAGCAGAGGTGAAAATGAAGGGTTTTACTCCATTTTTGTGCAAGTTGCTCCAAAACTCCTACAAACATCAAAACCACACAAAAACATAAAAATACCAAGGAATATAGCAAAGAAACATGGATGAATTGATATGAAAATGATATATAAATAGACACTTATCACCTAACTTTTGCCTAAGCTGCCCTTTTATGTTTTCAACTTAGCAGGCTTGCCTTAATTTTTGCCTAAGCTCCTTTTTCAGGTTTTCGACTTAGCAAGTTTTTCTTATCTTTTTTTTTTTCAGATTTGGTTACAAGAGAGGTTGTCTATTTTAGCACCACTTAAGAGGCAATATTTTTCATTATAGCCCTCCACTTCATACAAGGAGGAGACTCAAGAGACATTTTTCTTAGGTTGGCTGGCTTCGAGTCATTCTAGATGCTCATATCTATTGGTATTATCCATGGTGGAGTCTGGGGCACGTGACAGCTGAGACCTACATCATGCCGTGGGTTTCACTGATAGTTCTTTCTATGATCTTGCTAAACCGCATCAACAACATGGACTTAAGTAGAGGGTCATGGATTTGCTGACTGCACTCAGAGCTGGTAGATTGTTTACTCATTGTCTAGAGCGTGTGAGCGATTCTTGGTCGCATCAAACTATCGAGAGGAATCTATTTCATGACCCTGACTTTAAGACAGATGACTGATACAAGGGTTGGGTGACCCTTCAGGCTTCTATTCTAATCCTGCTATTTGAGCCAAATAAGGTCGTGAACGATTTGGTGAGCCTATTCGTAGTCTAGCAAAAAGGCAAAGGCGACATTGATAGTTTCATTGGCAGCTTAGATATTAGATGCTTTCCTTTTGTTAGCATGCAAAATAATGAGACATTTCAAAGGCATATTTGTTTCCAAACAATTTCATTTCCTTAATAAAAATACAATCATTTGTCCTTCGAACAATATGTGCACAATGAGACAACTCTTGTCAGTAATAAGTCATTTCTGGTTTTCTGATTAATTATTTTCCCTTTCACACTCTTTTTTTCTTATGTTGATGGGCTTAGTGAACTCATTTTCTTCCATGGCTAATAAAATGACGGCTCCGCTAGACATAACCTTCGTTACAATGAATGGGTCCTCCCAGTTGGGTTTGAACTTCCCCCTCGGATCAAACATTACTGTCCTTGCTTGTTTAAGGACTAATTCTCCTTCTTTGAATTTTCTCAACCTTATTCTCTTATTAAGGGCTTGAGCAACCCTTTTTTAATATAATTGCATATGATATCTGGGCAGCATTCTTTTCTCATCAATCAAGGCCAACTGGTCACATTTATTTTGAATCTACTCCCCTTAAAGAATTTCTACTTCCATTAGAACACTCGCTTATTTAATTTCTATCTTGATAGGTACGACTACTTCTGAACCATACACTAACAAGAAGGGTGTCATGCCTGTTTTGGTGTCGTTCTATAACCCCATAATACAAACAATAGCTTCTCAATCTAATCTTTATTTGTCCACATTGTCTTGGCCAACATCTTCTTGATATTCTTATTGGTTGCTTCTACTGCTCCATTTGCTCATGGTCGATATGGAGACAACTTATGGTGTTCAATCCCATACTTCTCAAACAAGGCCTTAGTCTCAACCTAGAAATGAACCCTATTATCAGTCACTGTGTGATGTGGCACGCCAAATTTGCTTATGATATTCTTCTCAATGAACTTTGCCATCTTTCTTGCCCCCAGTTTACTGTAGGACTCATCTTTTATCTACTTGGTGAAGTAGCCAATCGCCATCATTACATATCGATGTTTGTTAGAGGCTGACGGCCTTACTTCGCCTATAATATCAATGCCCTATGTAGCAAAAAGCTGTAGTGATGTCATTACTATCATTCCTTTAGCTCCAAAGGTGGTTGATAAATCAAATTTTTGTTGATCTAGCACTGGTGACATCTCTTCACAAACTGGACATATTCGATCTTTATGGTTAGCCAATAAAAGCCTTGCCTCATTATCTTCTTCACAAGCATCAGCCCATTTATGTGTGGCCCACATATGCCACTATTGATTTCTTCCATAAGCCTTCTAGTCTCTTTCTCATCGACACATCTCAATTGCATCCCTTCTAGCATTCTTTTGTACAGCACTCCTTGGTGACAAGTATGTTGTTGGGCCAACCTTCACAGTACAACCCTGTCTTTCTTGTTTGCCTTATCTAAAAGAATTCTTTCTTCCAGGTATCTCTGTAGATCATAGAATTGTGACTTTTCATCCGCTTCAACTTCTATTACCTGGGGTTCCATGTAGCATAGACTCCATGCTTGTGATACATAATTGGTCTCATCAAGAGCTCCTAAATACTCACCCAAACTGACGCTAAGGCAGCCAAGGATTCTATCATCTGATTCTCATTTCTAAGAAGATGGGTGACGATGCACTGCTTGAACCTCCCAATTACCCTTCTAATGTGCTCGAGATATAGTTTCAACCTTCCTTCCCTTAGATCCTAATCTTCATTGGCTTGAGAGATAACTAGCTTTAAATCTCCTAGTACTTCTATTTCATTAATGCCCATCGCAATCACTGTTTCTATCCCAAAGGCATAGGTTTCATATTCAGCCATGTTATTAGTGACTCTAAACTCTAGCTTCTTAGTAAAAGGAATGACTTCTTTAATTGGTGATGCTAGAATAACTCCATTTCTATTGACAACGCCGTCAAAGAACATCCTCCATCCTAATACTGAGATTACCCTTAGATGTTCGTCTGGGAAGTCCAACTCCCATGGTTCATCATCGTCGATCGGATTCATAACCAAAAATTCTACAACTATTCTTCCTTTCATCACCTTCTTGGTGAAATATTTAATGTCGAATTTTTACAATTCTTGCTAGCTTACCCACCAAAGATGATGCTTCATAGAGATACTTCATTGGGTCTTCCTTCATGACAACCTTAATCTTATAGGATTGAAAATAATGCCTCAACTTCTTCAAAAGCCAAACCATGGCTAAACACGTCTTCTCCACATAACTATACTTTATCTCTTATAATAGCAACTTCTTGCTAAGATAGTAGATGGCATATTCCACACTGTTCTCATCTTTTTATGCCAACGTAGCACCAATGGCCTCCTCCTCAAGATGCAAGTAGAGAATCATATTCTTACCAAGTTTTGGCGGTCTCAAAACTGGCAAATTCTTAAATACTTTTTAATCTTTTCAAATACTTCTTGGCACTAATCATTTCACATCACTAACTGATTCTTCTTTACAAGTCTAAATATCGAAGCATAAACTATTGTTAGCTTGGTGATAAATTGACTGATATATTGGATCTTCCCAAGAAACCCTCTAACTTCTTTCTCTGTCTTGGGTGATGGCATCTCCATAATTGCCTTGACTTTATCAGGATCTACCTTTATCCCCTTCTTGCTAACTACAGACACCAATAGCTACCTTGAGGTGACTCCAAAAACACACTTCTTCGGATTTAGTCATAGCTTGTACTTCGTCACCCTTTCTAGGAATTTGTCAAATGCTTCAAAATGACTATCTCGAGTCTCAAATTTCACCATCATGTCATCTATATAGACTTCTATCTCCTTATGCATCATATCATGAAATGGCGTCGTCACCGTTCATTGGAAGGTTGCCCTTGCTTTCTTTAACCCAAAAGGTATCACCTTACAGTAGTAGGTTCCCTAATAAAGGCCAATTTTATCTTGTTTTCATTGGCCATCATTATCTGGTTGTAACCAGAAAACCCATCTATAAAAGAGAACATTACACTGGCAGCAGTGCTGTCCACTAACACATCAATGTAAGGCGAAGAAAAATCGCCTTTTGGTGAGGCCTTATTCAAGTTTCGATAATTAACACACATTTGGACCCTTCCATCCTTCTTTGGCACTGGCACAATATTGGCTAACCATTCTACATACTTCATGACATCTAGATACTTGGCTTCAATCTACTTGGAGACTTCTTCCTTAATTTTCTAAGCCCATTCTGATGTCAACCTCCTCAATTTTTGCTTGATCAGGTTTATATGCAAATATGTTGAGATTGTATGCTTGGTGATGCTTTTGTCGATTCTGGGCATGTCATTATAGGATTAGGCGAAAACTTCTTCATGTTTCTTTAGTAATTTTTCAAATCTCTCTCTCGTTTCAAGAGTTGTATCAAGTGCAATGCATATGTTCTTTGGTTTTTTCAATTGTGCCAAGATTAATGTCATTAGTTTGAATGGCGTGGATGTCACATATACTTGTGAAATGCAAATTATCATGCATAATGTCATTGGAATAAACATCAAACAAGTAAGCAAAATTATTTTTAATTGAATTGAACTTTAAGACTTAAACAATGTCCTCTTCTTCAAAGAGACTAGGAATAAATACATTCACATAGCAAATATCTTTAATTCCCTCTTTAATGAAGGTAATAAGGTTGATGGATAGGTCCATTGGCAGTGCTTGATCTAGAGGCTTCTCGTCCTTGATATTCATATTCTCAACCTCCTCAGCCAAGTCATACCCATTGATAATTTAGCCTAGAGTATATCCTTGAAAATCTCAAATCCAGGCTTCAACATTCCCTTCTAAACCCATGGCTTAGTAACTCCCACATACTTCATATCTTAGGCTTCACAAACTCGATGAATTCCCTCTTCTTAGGCTCAAAGTCTCCATCTTTATTGAACACATAGCCTAAACCTATTCTAGTGGGTTGGCCTTTAAAATCTAGAAGGGATGGCAGTCCACATCCATCCTTCCCAAGCCTAATTCTTGGTAAGCATCCTTGTTTCTTCATTATTCCATTGACAATTGGATTGACTTCATCAATCATAGCTACATGGAAGCCTCCCATATATGGAATCTCTCCAACCTTCACACACAAAGCAGTGGATGCAATGGTTAAGGCAGCATGGAGAGCCACAATCTCCCCATCCATATTGAAACGGATCTTTTGATGTAAAGTGGAATGAACTCTACTAAACGGATGGAACCATGCTCAACCCAACAAAGTAGCAAAGGTGACAGGAATGTCAAGGATCATGGACTCTATCATCACTTCAGTAGGTCCAATCTTCACCAATGCCCTTGATCACCGTCTCACAAGGCTCAAGTTTGTCTTCTTCAATCCCAAACTTGTGCAATATCTTCATAGGCATAATGTTGATGGTGAACCCATCATCCGCCATGATGCAAGGAGAAATGAATGATATGTGCATAAAATAAGCAACTTAAGTGGACTCAAGAAAATTTAAGACATTATTACATGGTATACCCTAATGGAGGTCGAATTTACATCTGAGTGCGTCGAAGGCTCATACCCAACTTCGAGAACCCATCTTTGAAGGGATAAGGGTAGTCTAGGTCCTAAAGCGAGGGATTGGATTGCCATCATCCATTTTTTCAATAGAAAATTGGATGGTGACTCCATTTTTCAGACATGCCCATGGCTTGTTTGTGATCCCTTAAGTTCCAAAAAAAGCCTTTGACACAATGTCATAGTCAAAAACACTCTCACAGGATCAAAACCCTGCTTACAATTACATCACTTCCAAAATTGTAGAGGATAAATTTACTCAACCCTAAAGAAAGCAAAGCTTCAAGCTAAATCTGGCCTCATAGCCTCTAGCAGAAAAGACACTCTGAGTGAAAGATCCAAAAAAGTATCTAATCTAAGAGGAAAAGTTAAGCCTTCGTCAAAGAATCATTTATATCGTTTTCTATAGCAAATAGATTGATAGCAAATGGATCTTCTTCACTAGAACATGAAAATCCAAATCCAACAACATCTTCCAAAGTAATGGTAAATTCATCCCAAGCTATCACAAAAGTATGGGAAGTGCAGCACCACCGTCGAACCGATTGTCTTAAAGAAGGAAAATGTAAATAATAATGTCTGGAGAAAATTAAACCATCAACAATACCAACACTGGTCAATCTATCATGGGTTAAAGCATTATTCATCTCAAAATTCACCCAATCATTCCAGCCAGTAGAAGATCTAGATGATAGTCACCTCTCAAGATTCTTCAAAGGGATATGGACCCAGCTGAAGGAAGAACTCTATCTTGAGCAAAATTGGCTACATTAGTTACATTCAACAAGTTCTTTCAATGTTTTGGATAAACATCCCAGGAGTTTCAAACAGATGACCATGCAGATTGGAAACCATCCTGCTAATACAAAAATAACAAGACAAAAAGTCATAAATGAGATAGTAATCATGTAATAAATAAGCATGCATGAAGATTTAAAAGAGAAAGGAAGAAACTTTGCTATCCAAACACTTATTAGCAAAAAAGAGCAAAGTGGATAAACAAAATCACAACAAAGACAAGGAACAACTTCAGGGATCACTAAACTACAAATAAAGTTAAAGATTAATGGGTGGAGAAATGTAAATCAAAAACAAAATTGACAATGCACAGATCAAAACACTTATCAGTAACAAAAACAACGATAGAAAGCAAAAAGATTTTATTTTAATTCTGAAATTCAAAGATGCAGCAAAACAAGGAAGAAGTAATATTTAAAGCATTCTTGGAAGAATAACAATCCTAGAGAAAATTGTGCTGAAAACTCATAATTCAAGGAGAATTTAAAAGTTTGAATTTGAGTAGCAGATATTAAAAGGTTCTACAAGTTAAAGTCAAATAGTGAAGCAAGATTAACAGCCTAGAAGCAATATTAATAGGCTAGACTTCATAAAATGGCCCAAAGGTTGTAAAAGTCTTTCTCTTCAATGCTGCCCACTACTCTCAAAAGCCTGCAAGAAAGCAAGTTTTATTTGGAGCTTTAAACATCTAAATGGAATTATAAGAACAAATCAAATCAAGCCTTGCTCAAAAGAGTGTGAAGTCAGAATAAGGCATATAGAAGGTGATCTACTATGCTAGACAACTATAAAGAGTACGCTCACCGAAATCCAAACAAGGTCTATAATACCAATCAAAATCCAAAAGAATGAGCATATAGAGTAAGATAACGATTTTTAGTATTATGAAAGGACAATCTACAAATCCGAATGAAGCCAGAGAGAATCAAATCACTCTGGAAAGCAAGTCTACAATTGGGTGGCCCATTTCGACATTCTGCATGGCCCACCCAATTGGCAGGTTTAATGTTGATGCTCAATTTTGACTTAGGCCTCATAGGCCAAATCATAGTCAACCTCTGTCTTTTGGGCTTACAAATCTAAACTAGTATATTCAATACAAAACATAGTCCAAAGCACCTCAATAGAATCAATAAATTCAATATAATCAATACAAGGCCTTTGAACCCTTACTCAAAATAAGCCCAATAATTAAAGTCTAGCTAGCAATCCTGTCTATACCTACACAAAATCTATTTGTACCATCTATCGATATTGGGCTATATTAGTATCTAAATCAGTACCTAAGCTATACCCAATCTATATACTTAGACCAAGTGGACCTCAGCCACCCACGGGGCTTCTTGGTAGGCTAAGGTTTGGTTGGCACAAGCAGGTGATATGAAGCCCACTTAGCCCAATGTGTTGAAGCTGAGGCCTAATGTAGGCATTGAAATTTTTCTATAATTTAAGGCTCGATGATGAGACCTTATACCAATATCAAAGGTGTTTTCTTTCAAGCAGGGCTTTTGGACTTTAGGAAAATAGCACAAAAACACAAAAAAAAAAAACACACACACACACACAAAAAAGAGCACAAAAATTAAAAAAAAAAACCCATAAAATGGACCAAACAAACACAGGAATCAGTAAGATAGGCGCACGGCTACATCCAATGAAGATGCACACCCGAGAAGGTTCTAGAAACCCTTAGGTGCAGTGCCTACACATGAAGGCGTGCGCCTATATCAAAAGTAGGCACACACATGTACCCAACATCCCACATTGAACAAAAGTGACTCAAATGTTGCTACAATTCACCTATATAAGCATTTATGATTTACAATATGAAGGCATGAAAGACATATATGAAATTGGTGGAGGACGCTTAAAATTCCTAAACACTTTGTTTTAATTAAGGATTTCACAAAAAGACCTTAATAAATAGTTTTCTTAAAGTTCAAGGTTTGGAAGTGAGGTAATTACCCTTGAAAAGGGTAAAGAATTGAGGGCCAAAATCCTTAACTCTTTCTAGTTTTAATATTTTCTTTTTAGAAACATGTTTGGGATCAATGCCATGATTAGTATGCATGATAAGGATTTTAAGTATGTTTAATGCCATGATTAGAAACATTTTTAGCATTCTAATTGTGCTACTGTCATGTTTAGTTAGTTAAGTATAAATTAGATTAAGATTGCCATGATTAGTTAAATAATGCACGCTTGAGCTAGAAATGCCATGATTAGTTTATGATATTGGTTTGATAACTTGATATGATCTGACTGCTCTCTACTTAATGAAGATAAGTTTGCATTGAAATGATATGTCATACCTTAGTGGTGTCATGGTTGTTTGATGTGATTTAAGAGCTAAAATCTTCACTCTTTTATCCTCTATTTCTTGTCTTATGAATGTTTTATTCTAAGTTTACCCTCTCCTCCCTTCGGTCTTTCTTTTTGCATATAGGTTTTGGTCATAAATAGTCGTATGCTATTCTTAATCAATGAGCAATGTCGCATGCCTGTTCATTAAAATCCAGGTTTCAAATCTTTCTATTTTCAGATTTCCTATCTCATAACCTATTTTATTTCTCCTTCTGTCTTTCAAACTAAAAATCATTTCATACTTGTTTTGCTTCAAGATAACCTCTGTTTTACTTTAATTTTTCTAGTTTAAAAATTATTTCTAATTTTGCTTAGTGTGAATAGGCATGTGCCTATTCCCTTTAGCCACACGCCTGTTCAGCAGGGTCCAAGCTTTTCTCCTTTCTGTTTTTTGATTTTCTAGTTTAAGATCCATTCTTCTTCATATCTTTTGGTCAAAAATCATCTTAACCCAATTCTCTTTTGAATAGTTTCCTTTTTACCCTTACCACCTTTTCGTTTAAAACAATTTTATTGAAAGGTAATTTTAGTTCTGGCAAGGCATGAAGGGGCCTATTCTTAATTTCTAGCATAGGCATACGCCTATTCATCTACAATCCAAAATCTAATTTCTTCATTCTTTCCTTTTTGATATTTTTCATAAGATTTGAATAATACTTTTGATGCTTGTCTGATGACTTGATTAATTTGTTGGACCCAATGAGTGCATGTTATGTTTTCTATTTGTTTGCTTAAACTGTTTCGGGGATATTATGAGAAATCTAAAATGTGTTTGATGCATTTAGACTATCTTGATATGTCCCTCTCTGACTTCTATAAGATTTTTGTGTATGAAGAGGTGCATATTTTTATTGTGCAGGCATATGCTTGCTTTGTGCCCAGTTTTTGAATATGTTCTTGTTGATTCTTGTTTATGTGAATTGTTTGTTCTTAAATAATTTTGAATGTCCCGTGTCTTGATGCATATTGATTTAAAGATAATTCTCTCACCATCTGTTGCATGTTTCTAGTTAGTTTTAATTACCTTATACTCATTTATGTTTACTTTTATTATACATTTTACTTGCTTGCTTTTAGAAATATTAATTAGTTCCTTATTATGACGCTCTTCCTTCAAACTTATCTTTTCAAGTTATTTATTTTTACTTATTATATTTGGAAATGGTTGTAATCCTTTCCCCAATTCCCCCATATTTGAAGGAAAATGCAATTCCATTCTCCTCTCTCTTTCTATGAATGTATCAATTGCTTCACCTCACATGTAATTGAAAAAGATAAAATTTGGTTGTATGCAAAAATGAGTTTCGGATCAAGATAGATAGAGTTAATGACCTAGAAACAATCAACCTAGTAGACCCTAGTAGAGGTCGGACATCATCCAAGTGAATTGAAAAGTTCATACCTAACTTCCCGAACCCAGCTCTAAGGAGTGATTGGTAGTTAGGTCAAGAAGCAAGGGATTGGTTACCGTCACTCACATTTTTTCTATGGTTAATTATCCAAGTGGCGACTCCATTCGATTCTTTGAATCTTGCCTCTGTGGTTTGATATGATGACCCTTTGAGCTTCTTCACAACCCTTTAAGCTTCCTCATGGAATTTAAAAATGTAGCGTCGAGGTCACTGTGACTTTGGGGGGCTGTAAGCCCCATCCATAGCCATTTGGCAAGTATTTGGCTAATTAACAATTGAGGCTAAGGGTGAGGCAAGATGGTAAAATAGTCTCTTAGGCTAGGATTATCCTCACACATCATCCCTACATTATCTTATATTTTTTATCTTAGATAAATATTCATGGGCTTTATCCTAGTCTTTATCCCATGTTATTATTATTAATATAATTAGTGATAATTATAATATTATCACCTATTATCTTATCCTTTACCCTAGCTAACATTATCTATAATTCCTATACATCAACTATATAAAGACCTCAACATATTTTTAGAGTATCATCAAAAAAATCATGTCAACAGCCTAGTATGAAGCCATAATTATTCTTTCATCAACCCATTATAGCTCCAAACACACATCTCAAGCACATTATTTAATCATTAAACAGACACAGCCATGTTTACTTCCTTATAGTCAAAACGCTATCCAAATACACCTTTTAGATATGACTTTGCTTATCTAAGTCCAACACAATCATTCATATCCTAAGCCAACTTTGAGATCATCATTCAGCTTGTTGTCATCAGTCTTAGTCATTCTGTATTATCACAAAACATCTTCTACATAGCCAATTGCATCCTAGTCATTTTTGTTCATGTTGTCAAGCTTTGGATTACTGCTAGATAGCTTTCCTCAAGGTTGAAGTTAAACGGGCAATTAAAGTTGTTTCTATAATCTCTAGAACCATCTTTAGATAGTCATACATAACTAGCTGTCTCAGTAACTTGCTTCTGTAAATCATTATTTCTATCCTATCAGTATTTGATGCGTTCGAAACTAGCAAGTATACTAGTCGCACAAGTAATAAAGTGATGAGTAAGATATCGTTCCCACGAGGATTGATTCTAATTGAATTTGTTATTCGAAACCAACAATAAACTAAATGAGGGGGGGTTTTGTTGATTGATTAACTAGATGAAATATTAATGCAAGTAAAGAATAACAAAACAGAAATTTAAACAGATTGAAAAATCAATGAGAGAAACCTGGTTAAGGGATCCTTCTCTACCACAAGATATGGATTTGCGAATTAATTGTAGAATTGTCATCCAATTACAGCATTGAAATTATCAACCGTAGATAACAACAAGCTCTGTTACCCCAATCTTTCCTTACTTTGTTGTTAAATAAAACAGGCTCTTTATTTAATCTCTATCCATTAAACAACCTAGAACAAGCTCTCTAAATTTAATTCAATGGATGCATTATGATAAGAAAGATAGGTTGATCTAAGCAATAAACACACAAGCTCGGATTATTTAACTTAGGTTGTATTCTCCAATTGCAATCTCTGATCACAATTTTGCTACTAAGGATTAGAAATTCAAGACAATTACGGATCAAGATTTCTAGTCTAGCAATAGACAACAACCAGATTATATTCAGTTGGCCATTCGAAATACAATCCAGCAAGCAATCATAAGCATTAGATATAGGAAAATACAAGCAACTTCAATTAGAGAATTGGATAACAACTTCTTGCACAATCAACTTACAAAAACCATATCAGGGGCTTTGAAATCACCCTCAACCAATTCAGATTTAGTTACACATGTTTAAGAACGTGGTAAATACAATACAGAGAAATTCCAGAAATTGAAAAGGAAAAGAAAAACTTAGCAAATCTTTGAAAATGTAGATGAATCTCTTTGGATTGTAGTTCTTCCTCTTTCCAAGCTTCTTTCTCCTTCAAGAACTCCAAGAGATGAGAGAAATCCAGAGCTGCAGCCTCCTCCACGTTCTCCCCTCTTCAAGTTATGAAAATAAAACCCTAAAATGTGTTTAAATACTCTGCTACAGTAACGTGCTACAGTGTCCCGTATTATACATGCTACAGTGATGTGTGGAATTACATTTCTACACTTCTCACACTGTTTTGATTACAACTTTCGGTACACTGAATGGATTCATAAACCGTAAATTTCTCCAAAAAGTAGACTTCGAGAGCTTTTCAACGGTATATGATATGTCATCGGGTTCATTGTATATCAATACAATTAAATCCGAGAAGATGGTTGACTAGCAGAGGTGAAAATGAAGGGTTTTACTCCATTTTTGTGCAAGTTACTCCAAAACTCCTACAAACATCAAAACCACACAAAAACATAAAAGTACCAAGGAATATAGCAAAGAAACATGAACGAATTGATATGAAAATGATATATAATTAGACACCTATCAGTATTACATCTCTCATATCTACTGTTTGCGGCTACTACTACATCCTATCCAAAAGCTTTAATCTGTTTTCTTATGCAAATTAGCATAATATACCTACAGCACGCCTCTTCCTAATCAAACGATGGTTTTGAGGTGACATGGGCTAGTTGTCTGTAACTTAGGCAAAAGTCTCACCACAACCAAGGGCATTCTAGATTTTTTCCTAAAGAAAGGATATTTTTGTAATTTGTTTTTTTTTGTAAGGAAAGAATTTGTTTTCTCTATTTACTGAAAAGTCGAGACTCAACAAATATCAAGTAAAAGATGTCTATGTGAAACCATCCTATTTTCTTTCCTTCTCATACAAACTTTTTTTAAATACAAATCAATGTTGTTTATTTTCCCTCACATCTCTTTTAACCTACTTTTACATATCATCTCATGAATCCACAGATTATTTTCTTAGATATATGATTTAGAGTCAAATACATAAGTTCTCACCTAAAATTCGTCTAATTTCTCACGGACAAGTGCTTATGAAATCCTTTTCATGACTTTCTCAATTCAATTCATTTTAGGGTTATTTTTCATGGTTTTGAGAAGAACCTAGAGTAGATGTGATGGTTAGATTTGTTCCCTTTCACATTACAATAGATGCGGCTCTAGACTTCATAATTTTTCTAGGCAGCTTCACAACTTTCGATGGAATAGACTACTCCCACATTCCTCTTCAAACAAACGTGCCTTGACTTGTATTAGATTATTCCCAGCAGCAGCAACAACAACTAATAGGCGTTTCTAAGCTAACCACAGCAAGATCAAAACATAGTGCTTCCTGATCTAACCTTGAGCCAATATAGAATTGCTTTCCAAATTTAAGCGAGGGCATTGAAGACAGACTCTTGTCTGCTTTCTCATGAGAAGCAATTTGATGAATATTCACACTATTGTGATTTCTTTGTATTCATAGGGTGTAATTGTCCTTTTCAATTGCTGTAGAAATGGGTCACAATAGTTATTATTTTTTTATTTTTAATTAATTATCCTTTAAATACTGAAATGAAGAAATAATAGCTATATAATCTAATAAATAAAATGTTAGAAGACATAAGATAAGTAAACGCATATATTGTATTAGTTCTCTAATAACCTTAGTTTATAAAAACTTAAAGACAATAGGTTTATTTTATTTAGGACACCTAGAATATAATTGAATGGATTAGTTTATTTCATAGAACTTATTTCATATTTTAGTTTTATACCTCCAACTAATAGATGTTTATCGTTGTTGTATTTCTAATTTAAATCATGAATGGCACTCATTAAAAAGTTACATATATTACGCTACATTAATTATATAAAAGGTAATATTAAGAGGTTGATGAAATTATTAAATTTTGAATCTAAATATTTTAATAATATATGAATTAATTCATATAGGCAAAATATATACATGTTATATAACTCACATAAATTGACTCGATACCATTACATTTCCATAAAATAAAAAGATTACTTTAATCCTTTTCCTTATCCCTATAGAAAAAGCAAAGAGCTTTGTAACTTAGTAACTTAAAATTAAGATTAAAATAAAGACAATTTGAAATATCAGATAGATTAATATTTGTTAATTAAAATTAAAAATAAAGTTAGTTCATAATACAAAATATGAGACTAGTAATACAAAAAATTAAGATTGGCTAGCTTAATTAAAATAACTTCAACTATGAATATCAAATTCAAAGGTTAGGGACACCTCCACAACGCAGGCCTTGAGAAAAAAATTGATCCTCATCCTTCGAGCTAGGTAACACAAGTTATCGTGATAAATCCACGGGTTCAAATAAACTTCAAATTAATTTTTGTTATTCTCCAACCATTATTTATGGTTTTTAGATGTTTATTCGTCGATAAAAGTAATCGAGGCAAGTGTAGCTTCTTAAAAGAGAGAAAACAAAATAGAAGAATAGATAGAGAAGAGATGGTGAATGTTGTTGTATATTATTGATATGCAAAGGCTTACATATATATAGTAGAAGAATCAAAATAAAGTAGGAAATAAAATCACTCACAATCACTAACATATTATTCACCATCTAGAATAGAATTATTATAATCTAAAACTTCCATATAAAGTTTTAACACTCCCCCTCAAGTCAGAGAATAGATATTTTTAATGCCCAACTTGAAAACAAAGATTACAAATAGACATTTGATAACTCTTTTTGACAATTTAACATTAGAATCATTAACTTCACAACAACGATGGAGCTTCTTCAAGAGGATATATTGACAAGAGATAGCCATGTAACTCAAACATCTAGACAAGAGACCCAACCACCAAGACAATAAAATCAGAATTGTAAAAGGCGATGATTTTTTATAAGAGGAGATATTTTCGACCACTAATCCTGGCGAGACTGTAAGGGTAGTGGTGACTTTAATTGCTGGTCAGAGGTGATGAGGTTGTTTAATAGTAAAGAGGCTAGATTTGGGATACAAGTGAAGTTTGGACAAACTATGGAGATTTGCATAAATAAGGGCAAAATTTTCGAGTGAGGAAAAGAGACTTTTTTTTCTTAATTTTTAGATGGATCCTCAAAAAATTTGTAAAAAGACCAAAAAAAGTTCAAAAATTTTAAAATAGCCATTGATTCAAGAAACACAAGTTTCACTATGTGAGGACAAGATAGGCCAAAAGAACGAGCTTTAAAAAAAAATAAGTGACTAACAGAAAGAACACAAGAGACTGATTTTTTTTAATTTAATAAAAACATTGAAGACTTAATAAAAGGAAACAAAGACTAATTTTTTATTCATTATTAAAACAAAAACATTAGAGACTGACATAAAGCATTAGAGACTAATAGAGAAGAAAAGAGATTTTTTTGAAATAAATTAAAAACTTAAAAGAGAAGAAAGATTGAATTTTTTTTCTTCTTCCTTTTCATTTTTGAATAACAAAAACAAAAGTTTCGAAGGAACTCTAATCGACTTTGATACTGTGTTAAAAGAGAGAAAAAAGAATAAAATAGATAGGGAATAGATGATGAATGTTGTTGTATATTATTGATATGCAAAGGCTTACATATATATAGCAGAAAAATCAAAGTAAACTAGGAAATAAAATCACTCACAATCACCGCCTAGAATAGAATTAATATAATCTAAAACTTCCATATAAACTTGTAATATAGCTAAATGGATCTTAGCTTTTATATCCTTTCAATTACTTAGGTTCAACTCGTGGCTCTAACATATTCTAAATTTTATTATTGTTTTCACACAATTATAAAATTTTTCTTTTAACAACTTTCTGACAAACAATATGTATACATGTGATGGCAAAGTTTCTAACATACAATTTCAACTTTCTCAAGGCATTTCTAAAAATTATTGAAGATGTCAAAGTTCATAGCAAAAAAAAGATGTAACATTCCAAAACCTTATTTTGTTTTAAGTGTGTGTACATTATTATTTGTGCACCTAAGTGTTTGATAAAAGGAATAAAATGTTAGGGGCCTAATTAAAAGATTTATAAAATAGAGGCCCTAACTTAAGATATGTATACATGTTTATATATAGGGGGTAGGGGTTTAAGGCCTCTCTAGAGAATTTAGTTCTTCCTTTTCTTATATTAAAAAAAAAAAAAAAACAAAGCAAAACTAGCTCTCTCTCTCTCTCTCTCTCTATTGCAGGGAATTGAAGGAGAAGAAGAAGAGTCTAGAAGAAGAGGGGTAGAATTCATCTCCTTCTCCAAGTTCCAGTCTTGATACATGAAATTTTTCATGAATTGTTGCGTTATGAAGTTGTTTATGGTGCTTTTATGTCATATATGTTCTAAGAATAATGAAAATCACGATTCATTATAAGTTATGAAAGATTCCAAGGGGTTGGATGATGCTAGAAAGCCATAAGTGATCTTGAATCCAAAACTTTGCAGGGTCTTTTGCTGAGCAGTCTATAATCCAAAAATTCATAAAAATTTTAGGATTTCTTTTTTAATCTAAAATTTTTATATGTTAAACTAGACGTGTTTAGGATCATTAGAATTTTGATTCACTTGAAAATTCAAAGTATGTAATTTTTGGTGAATTTTTGAACTCTACTGAAACAAATCTAAAATCCTTTGTTTCAAAATAGAGCATGGGAAATGAACTATAGATGAGGAACTTTTCCTTCATGAAAACCCTGATTTTTGGTATGTCAAATTTTGAGCATGTTTTCTTATAACCTAGAAAGTTTCATGATTTTTGAAGCTCTATATAAATTGTTATGATTTTTCAAAGTTTTGTTAGTAAATCTAAAATTTTTAACTTTTAGAATAGAGTAAAGAAAATGATTTGCTTTTGACAAATCTAAACTCAACAAAAAATTGTGATTTTTGGAGGGATGAATCTTATATATGTCTTTTACTACTCTGGAGAATTTTGTAATGATTTGATTATTGTTGAAACTTTTATGAATTTTCAAAGTTATGCTACTTAGTCCGAAAGACCACTAGACAGTAATTGAATTTGTGCAAACTCAGTAGTTTCAAGGGGTATATGACCTTATTTTGATATGATAATTTTAATGAGGTATTATATGTGTTTAATTGATTTTTGCAAATTTTTGTAAGAATTAGGACAATCATCAACTTTCTAAAAATCATCCAATCAAGCATGTGCAGTGTTGAGTCAGTGAAGGGATCACCTTTTTGCTATTGTGTTTGAGATCTTTAAGAAAATTTTTGATGATTTCTAAGTTGAAATAAGGATCTTTGCAATGAAGCTTAATCAAGTAAGTAAGTTAGACTGCTAAGTGAAGTCACAATGGATGTATTATTATTTTATAAGATGTGTTCTGTTCAATATGCTTATGTATATATGAAATTTTTGTTTTGAGTGAAATACTATGTTCATGATATGAATGAAAATTTTTATTGTGATCTTGTGCATATGGATTTTGATATGTAATGGCGTGAATATTATGTGATAATGAAATGCTATATGTTTTGAAAATGAAATTCATGCTTGAAAACCTTAGGACGCCAAACTCTTATTGTTTGGTAGGCACCCAGGTGTTCTGCTCTATGGAGCCACATATATTCAAGTTATATCACTGACGGTGATACGTAACAGATGACTTGTGGCTAATAAGGTATACCATTGATGGCAATATGTAAAAGGTGACTTGTGGCTAATAAGGTATACCATTGACAGCGATACGTAACAGATGGTATATTCCTTAAAAGTGATTAGTGAAAAATATGTCATCGATGTTGACATATAACGGATGGCATACCTAAGTGTGTTAAATCAAAAGTCCTACCATGAGTGAGGGTATAGTTTCCTAAAGATTAATTTGATGAATAGAGTGGAATTTCCAATTTATGTGACGTGAATTTGGTGGCATGAAATAGTATGAAAGTAAAATTCACGCTTAAAACCTTATGATACCAAGTTTACATTATCAGATTGACCTCAGTTGATGGCCTCAACAGAGATATGAATAATCAAATGAGGGGAGGTCTAGACCATGCGTTTCCTTACATGGGATTTTGTAGCATGGGCTCAGTATAACCTGGATTGTCAGGCTAGCTTTAGTTTATGATAATAAGTGATGTAGGTCCCTAAGGTTATGTTCTATATGTGTTTTAAAGTATAAGAAATAGGTGCAAGGTTGCACAAGAAGAAAAATGGCTCAATTATGCAGGCAGACAGAGATGTTACGCAGGAGCACAATGTCATTGTGTAAGAGCACGTATGTTTGCCAACTTAAATATTCCAAACAGAAAATTTGCTATGTGTGGCACAGGAGCGCATCCTCTATGGTTTGAAAATTGCATCGAAACAGTAACTTTGCGTGGGTGTGCAAGCAGTGACGGAGGTAGTCATCTACTTTAGTGGGGGCAAATTAAGACATTAGAAAAATTATTCATAAAAAAATCATATTCATTATTAGATTTATATATTTTCTTATATTAAAAAGATAGTACAATTAATAGTTCAACAGAAAAAATATTTATAAACTATAAAAAGCAGTAGTTCGAAAATAGTTTTATATTTATTTGTAGAGTTAAATTAATATCAATAAAAATCTTAGTAAAAAGATTGTACAAAATATATATTTTTTAATTATAAGTATTTCTGTAAAACATATTATAAAGAAAAATTGATAGAAAGCAAGGTATTGTAATTTAATTCTTAACTTGAATGCTTAACAAAGTAATAAAATTAATAGGGGGTCTTGTAAATTAAAAATATATTTTGATATTAATTTTTCATATATTAAGGTTTAATAGCTAATGTAGATAACTATTGTTGAAGCCGTTAAAAATAAAAATAATTATAAGATAGATTAAAAATTTAAATCATCTAAAATATAAAAAAGGTTTGTTGTGTCAGAATACAAACTTGGGGGGATTATATGAAATTTTACAAACTCAATGGGGGCAATTGCCCCCACTCGTCACTGTGTGGCTCCGTCCCTGCGTGCAAGGTCACTTGCTCAAGAGCGCAACCTCTATTATTTGAGATTTGTTTGTATGACTTGCATGACAAGTAATTAGTTATGAATTGAATCCAATGTGGTTTTGTCCTATGATTTGCCTTATTATTGAATTAACCAAGCTTACTTACTGAGTTAATACTCATTAGTGTATTGTGTATCTCAGGCGATTGATGATGTTCCTCATGTTTGAAGGATTTTGGCATAGAAAGATAAAGTTCCCTTGGCAACCTTTGTCCTCTGCACCAACATTGCTTTTGTTTATCATTGTTTTGATATGTTTTAGTTACAAGTATAAATGACATTGTGTTATAGTGGACAGATGTTGGCAACTCAAGTCCATTAACAATATTAATGTTTTTATTTGCCATAGTTCTTAACTAAATGCTACGAATGAGTGTTGTTAGTTGCACTTTGGATCCATCAGGGTTCAGGGTGTGAGAAAAGATATCATTTTCCTATATTATTTGTGAGGGCTTAATCCATCATAGGAATTGTTTCCTATTTTGACTAATTTTTTGGATAGTTTGTGAAGAGTGATGGATCTTGCAAAAACTCTCCTTTTTGGTAAAAACAATTTAACATTTCTAATGATGTATATATTTCCTCGGTAATATAGATGGTGGTAAAATTTCCCGCAAAAAAAGTTCATATTTTCGAGTGCTTTTCTTAATATTTGCTAGGATAAAAATTTCATCGAAAAAAGACTAACATTTCTCTCTCATATCCGAGGGACATAATCATCCATTGAAAATGTTAATTATTCCATTAAAAAATCTAGCTTTTACCCATAAACATAGAGCCTTTCAAACAAACATAATTATCTTGCAAATTACCAACGACCTTCTCTTCGTGGTAGCAATTTAACTTAATATCGAGAATTTTTTGAGGCCCCCAAAAAATTTTGGTAGGAAATAAGCCATTTTTTTTGTAGTGCTTCCTCTTGCCCTTTGTTGTCGAAACTAACTCACCGTGTTCGATAGGTAAACCTCTATTGTGTAGAAGTCCTCGTAGTAGTCCACCGAAGTAACTGTGGTAACGCTTGAACTCCAACCGTACCGCTCCATAGGCATTGCCCACAAAAAGAATGGCCTTATATAACCACATCTACAGGTACAAATAGTTTGTTAAAAATATTGATAAATATAATCTCAAACATTGCATAATTGTTATAATTACCTGTACAGCATAGGTCCAACCATAAAGATTATATATGTTTCTTTCGGGTGGCTACCTTCTGATATTGTCTCTGCTTATACTTTGCCGCACGATCCTTGATAACAATGCTCATATTATCATTAGTCCACTTCTTGACGATATTCCCTCATGCATGTTTATTAAACTTGGCTAAATCATCTATCAATAAGAGGTGGTCAAAATTTACAGGTCTCTTCCTATCACGCCCTATCAACAAACGCTCCAAAAGTAACATGTAGTCAACTTTATTGCATCCATGTCATCGATTTTAGTCATATCCATAGCTTCAATGTCGTTATAAAGTCGTACAACTTTAAGTTCCGCGCATTAAGATAACACTCATGTAGACAATTACCTTCTCTGCTAAAGGCATCTCAACGAATCTCAATTCGGTGATCAGCTCAAACTCATGAGCCGAGAAACGAATAGTCTCGCCTCAAAAAGAAGTTAACGTGTCAATGATGTTTCACATTCATTTTCAAATGTACAATATAAAGAATTTCATAACATATACATGATACCACAACTCTTCCTTCCCATCATTTGTTTGTACCTCGTGAAACAGTAAATTATTGACTAGTTGACCAAATAAAGTTATGTCACGAATGTCCAAAATGTACCCAATACATGTCTTTGTCCTAAATAGATGTTATTGATGACTCGTAAGTGAAGATTGTATCCACTTCATGCACTTCGGACTTGTCACATTAGTAATTGTTGCAGCAAAATGCTTTGAGACAAGTGTTTCCAAGTCAAGAGTCATTGTTACCTGCCTAGGTTCTATATTTCAAACTGAAATTTCAAAAAAAAAAAAATAAATATAAAAATAATTACTGAAATACAAAAACAACCATTATCAAAAGCAAAAAGCAATTATGTAGAAAAAAAAATGACAATTCGATATGAACCTCGTCAAAACATCGAATTATGCCTTGTTAAAAGTTTTATGACAATTCTATGATTCGATGATGATTCAACAAGGATTTGACGATGTTTCGATAGGATCCGACGCCAATTCAACACATCCACATAGATTTGACGATTCGATAATAGCTTGACTGAAAACAAGCGATTCTGTAGAAAAATTTGATAGTTTGACATAAACCTCGTTGAACCATCAAAAAATGCCTTGTCAAAAACTCGACGACTGTTCGATGATAATTCGACAGAATTCAGCGCCAATTCGCTACATCTACATTAGGTTCAACCATTCAATATTAGTTCAACAATTTGGCACAAGGATTCAAAAGCTCGACAGCCCTTCATTCACTTGTCGAATTGCCGAAACATCGTCTTCCACCTTCGTAAATCTCAATAACCGACCTCGTCAACAACACAACTTATCAACCCAACATAAAATATCAAGTTATTATCAAACATTCACTGTTCTAACACAATAAAAAACCCTAAAATCATTTCTTTTCCCTAAATTAATCATCATATTTAATGTTTCTCTCTCTAAAATGCCAATCGGATCTCCTAATCACCATATCAAGTTTACATGACGTCAAACTCTAGTTTCTAATACAAAACGAATTCAAAAGGGACCATTTCTTGCAACTTACTCGAAGATGGTAGCGATATGGCTTCAACCGTGGAAATGAGCTCTTGTCCTCTTCATTTCTCTCTCTAAACAGTCTGTCTTCCTCTCTCTTCAAACCTCCAGCACCTCCTTCAATCTTGTATATTGAATGTGAAAGAAATGTTATATTGAATGTGAAGAAACAGTTTCAATGGAGAGTAATCGTTGGGGGCATTTTCTATTTTGTTAAGGGAAGAACTTGAATGCTTGATTCATGAATGGGAAAACGAGGTGCATTATGGACATTTTAAAGATTGGAGGCCATCATGAGATGAGAATATTTGGGTTGGGGGGCTACTTTACATGGGCCTTGAACAAAGCCTAGCCAATTTTCCCATAATCGGTATAATTAGTGCCGTGGCTATTACTTTCATGGTGGCTCAAGCTTTGGAGCAAAACATCATCTTATCCCCGCGATTATTGAATTACATGGCATCCTCAAATTTAAATTGGTAGTCAAGAGTCACAAAACAGCTATACGAGAAACAGATATCTCCAATTATTTGTGGTAAGATAAATTATTAAGAATAGGAACAAAAATTAGAATTATACAGGTTAATAAAGACTTTTTGGAGAGAGAAATTTCAATCAACAAATAGATCATATATTGTAAGGACGACCTTACATAGTTGTGATGGTAAAACTTGACAAAATGTTTGTGATACCAAATGAACATGCAATTTGTCATTACTATAAATAAATTTTAGAGGCATCGTAGTCAAACAATTGTGAGTACAAATAAGTGCTTTCAGCCCAAAACTTGGGGATCCACACGTGACTTCCCCATATACTGATCATTTTCCCCAAGATAAAAAGGTTTTGAATGAGATACACTTGCTAACGACTAGTTCAAATCTCTTCTCATCTTCAGTAAATCTTGAATTAGCAACCAAACAACTCGTACAATTGCAAACCATTTCCTCATTATAAGCCACATTCATTCACAATAATAAGTCACAAAATGTTTCATTAGAAAAATAATAATAATTAAAACCCTGCTATATATACAACACGAATTATTTTCCTAAGGAAGCTACAGCTCATATCAACCTCCTTTGCAAATGAATGTAACATTCTACATGCACATCCACCCACTCATGTACAAATTGCTAACAGAAACTTGATCAGTATGTAGATTTAGGAGAAAAGCTTGTTTGTCAAAGAAGCAAGCATGTCATACTAGAAGCATAAATCTCAATGATAGTATATATCCAAAGGGTTCTATCCGGTCACATTTTGTTGGGAAAATTGACGCATCCACATAAATGAGGATTGCTAAAAATATCATACAAAATGAACAAGAATCCTGCGACTTAGCTCTCAGCAAAACCAACCTCACATCCTCGAGGAAGAAAACTCTTGAAAATATTCGAATTCATCTCTTTTTTCTGAACACCATCAGAAGGTTCCTACTAGTATACAACGTTTGTCCAAGGAATAACAGCATAATGAATCTCCAGTCACTGCCAGCGCTGGCTCAAAGAGACAGGACATTAACATTACCCGAATCATTGTCTCAAGAAGATATATCCACCAACACAACATTTCCAACCCACAACAGTAGTACTAAAACAGTCTATACACCAAAACGTTATACTCCATACTTAGCCAACAACTAATCTTCAGAAAACTGCAAAAATCATCAATAGCAAAAGGGAAAGTCATGCTACCAGCCAGATTCTATGTTTGCAGGGACAGCCCATTAAAAATATTTTAAAAATATAATAACATAATACCTCATATAGTAACACTTGAGTTGATGATGAGCCTGAAGATTCCTTTTTTTGTTTGCTAAATAAACTGAGACGTTTGATAAGGTCTTCCTTCAACGATTCTGGTATCTGTGAAATAAAAGTTGGTTTTGCATCTGCAATCAACAACTTCCTGCACAAAAGTAATGGATAAGCAGATTTTCTACCTGATGCAGTCAAAAGATTATAACGAGTCTCATAGTAAAGAAAATGACAAGAGAACAAAGGTTGCTTTTTTTTTTCTTTTTTCTTTCTCGGACAAAAGAGAAGATACTTCTTGCACTCAGTTGTCAAGATGTTTTATATTATTTCTTTCTCTAACATAACATTAATTTTAAGGTAACTTATTTGAATCAAAAGGGCTGAATTATTTTCATCATTTTTGAAACCCATCATCTTACTCTCTCCTTTAAACCATTTTTCCAAGTTTACAAGCACTATACTATAAACTAGTCCCTTCTTATATTTCCAAAATATTGTAGACCAAAAACTTAATCCTTTGTTACCTATGCTGAACCACTGGCAGCCAAAGTTTCATAACCATTTATCACTATTCGAACTTGTCATATGATAAAATCCTTGAAATCCACAGCAAACTCATAGCCATTCACCTAAATCTTGCCATACAATAACAAATCATTACTCGTAAACACACTAGTTCTTGTTTACAAGGCCCATACTTCCATTTATCATTTTATGTTGGTTACGTGTTGTCTGTTGCATTCCTCTGGAAGTGAATTATGTGGTGAAACAATTTGGGCTTTTTAATAAATTCTTATATAGGTATTATATGTATATAATACACACACAAGTACAGAAGTCAAATTCCCTTAGATAAAGGTGTCCAAAGAGTAACATCAAAATAGCAAAACAAGAGGTCCATCACATACCCGAAAATGAGGCAGACATAGGCGGCATAGAACACAAAATCAATTGGGAGATAGATGTCAACATAAAAGCAATGCCCAAAATGAAAAACTCTTGACAGAAAGAATTATAAAAATTATTTTCTATGAGATATGAAAGATGTCTTCTTTCCCGTTGAACAACCAAACTTGAGGATCACTTTTGTTTCGCCACATTTGTGGTATAATTTGGGATTTATTGGTCAATACTCCACTCATCCCAAATCACCTCGGCTACCCCATACATTCTCTTCCCTTAACCCAAAAATCCCTCATCAGTTGCACCATGGTTTGAAATGGCGAATATTGCTGAAGCCTATGATCTTGATAGTAAACAATGAATAATAAAATTTGCCCAGTCACCCATGGACAAGAGGATATGTCTATTTATGTATTTATAAGAAACTATAATAATAGCCAAAAAAAAAAAAAAAGAGGTAAATAATGTGGAACAGATGTCCACTCCATCATAAAAACACCTAAATGTGTTATCCAAAAGTATACAAGAAGGTACACAAAAATCTGCAAGCATCTCCGTGTTTATAGCACAAGAAGATCCCCTATGCCCAAGATAACCCCCTATGCTAACTCAACACCCCCTCCTAATTAAGATTAGTGGCATAGCCCAAATATTGAATTAGCGAGGGCAAATTTTGATGAATAATATAAACATTCAAAGTTTTGAGGGTTGATGCTTGAGAACCAAGAGTTAGTTTGTTGCAGAAGTTTGGGCAGTCTAATAATATAATTAGAAATGTGCTTTACCTTCAGTCAAAAGTAGATTTAGAGTTTAGATGAATGGGGAAAAAAAATAATAATAATAAAGGGAGAACAAGAAGGGCCAAGTTGAGTCTAGAAAAATTCCCATAGGAGCAATTTAGGAAACATTATATATCTCATACGAGTATTTGATGAATTTAATAGAGATCTAAAATCTAAGGGGTAATATATTATATATCGAAGTGTCCATGAAATTCTAAAATCTAGTGGGGGCAATTGCCACCACGTCCTTGAGTGGCTCTGCCAATGATTAAGATGAACATAAAAAGGAGGAGGTATCTTGGACTCCCTTTGAGATTCAGGCCCAAAGGGAAGCGTAAAACTTGATTTTGTCCCATAAACGTTTATGTTCATCCTCACTACCTCACTATTTCAGTTTTCAGCCAACAAATTTAATCAATCATGAAGAAAAATCAATTCAAAAAAAGAAATACAAAAACAGAAGAGATAAAAGAAAAAGATCTCCAGATCAGCATCCCTAAAGGAGTAGAAAAGTACAACTTGGTGTTAGCAACAAGAAGCAGAAAGCAAAAGAGGAGCGATATTCGGACCCTTGTTGCTTTTGCCAAAGCTCCAAATGCCAGAATATTTGTTGGCTTTAATAGCAGTTTTGCATACTACCCTTATGTTTTATCATCTCATTTCATCACCCCAGCCTTTCTATAAAAAGCCCAACACTTCCTTTTCTGCCAAGTAGCCCAATATGTTATAACTACAAGTTAACCTTAATGGCCAAAAGAAATCTAACTGACTAAAAGTACTTGAAACAATGAAATTCAGAATTTGAAAATAATGTAGAATATGTGCTATCCTGAAGATAGATTCTTGTTATTTTAAGATTCTATAGACCTGAAATTTGATTTTGTATACAACAATTACTAAACCAGAACCATTTCTGCAATTCTTAGTTGAGATTGCTATATCTGACACTTCATGTCCAGCCAACAATGAAAACTCGTGTCAATATCCACAAATTATAAAAGAATTACCATCCCTGGGAAAAATATCATATCAAAATTTACTCACAAATCTCAGAAAGCAAACTAAGTTTAAAGAATTCACCCACCCGTTAAACGATGTGCTGCAGTTCAAGGCCATAAAATTAATCCACCAAGCAAATTTAAACATTTCCATGTTGAACATTTAAAGGTATCCAACAACTATATAATTACTGTAGAAGTAGACAACTTACTTTAAATCAAAATTTCTTGGAATGTTTCCAACTTCTTGCGCACATACCCTCTTCCTTGAACACATAAAACTGTACACGTTTTCAGACCAATCACATGATCGCAGGACAGAAAAAGCCTCTTCCTCCAGACTGAAACATAAAGAAATAATAATAATAATGACAAACAAAAGTGAGAAACCCAGGGAGAAAAAGAGTGCAGCTAAAGAGAGGCAAACATGATAAGATGCATCTATGAATATTTATGTCCCAAATCCAATAGAAACATATTTGACTCCATGAATATGAGTAGTGGCATGCATAAGCAAAACAAGCTGTGGTTTTCACTAATGATAAATGATCCCAGAACAGTTTCACAGAATGCCTTTTTTTTCTTTTCTTTTTTTCTTTCTTTCTTTGAGTAGACAATGAAGCTTTCATTAGAAAAGAAAAGAGTAGATACAAAAGTGTACGAGCTGTGCACAAAAGATCCATCCAATGGATCAGAAAAAAGTCAAAACAGTATAGGATGAACAACTCAAGAAGAGAACCTATAGACAATAAAATCTAGAGCTAACAGCTAAAGTGAACCTATAACCCCTGAAAAAAGAAGCCCAAAGAGAAGTTAAAAGATGAACTCTATCACGAAAAATAGTTAATATCTTCCTCATAACTATCTTCAAAAATCCTTCTATTTCTTTATTGCCAAGATACGCACAAAATAGCCAAAACAGAACAATTCCATATGGTTTTCGCCTTATCTCATTTCCAAAGCCATAGAAGTGTTCTGAAAGAGTGTATATATATAACAAGTAGCCAGAATAACCCACTTAATATTAGCTTTTGAAAGTCGTTTAAAACAAAGATTCAGAAAACTGCAGAGCAAAAAAAGGCGATCAACACTTTCCACACTTTTCCTACATAGAACCCACCACGAGGGTTTGATAGATGGTCCAATAGCTATCTATTTTGATTAATAACCAAATATAAATTTTAAATGTAAGTGTCACACCAGATGATACTTCTACCCAAAGTTGCAAATTATGTATCAAACTCAAATCACATCAAACAAAACATGTTGATCATATGAACCTAATTTTTTATAACTGGAAAACTTCAGATGTCGAAAAAATGTTATTTTGGGTCACAGCTGACATTTGGAATCAACAGTGATTTAAAAGACTCAATTAATAAAAAAAAAAAAAGAAACTCTCAAAATGTGTTAACCAAATGGCCACCAATTTTTCTTTTTTTTTTAATTCTAGAAGGGCTGTTAAAAAAAATTCTTATTCTTTGGTCAGAACTCACATTTCACAAGGGCAACGATTAAAAATACTCAAAAAAACCACACCTCTTACACATCTGGCTTTAATACAATGACATGAAAGCTTGACAGGATTCAAATCCTATAATTCTCAACACCAATCAATTCATATGCTGGTTGGAAGGAAAAGCATTGCAAGAGTAAGAAGCAAAATCACTGTGAGAATCATATCTGCAGAATTTTCTGAAGAGAGATCAACCAAAACAAAAATAAATGCATTATCAGGAAAAAAAAAAAAAAACTGACAGAAATTCAACCACCAAAACTTAAATCACAAGAAAATTTTTGAAGCAAATGGAAAGTGAAAGCACATACACTTTTCTCAGCTCTCGAACTTTTGCCTGAGATTGAGAATCCTGTGCAAACAAAATACAAGACTCCTCATGCGATTTCCTCTTAGAACCAGAGAAATCAGAGTGGCAGTAAACACTGCCATTAAGCAGTTTGGTGTTATGAGACCCTCTCTCTGCTGCCATCCTGCTTCCTGTGCTATTCACTTCCCTGAGATCTGTTTTTACTCTATTATAACCAATACTATGATTATCGCCATTTTCATTCGTTGATGTTGATGCCAGGATATTCTCTTTATCCACAGCATCGACTCTTTTATTTTTGCTAGAATCATTCCTATTTATCACTGGCTCTTTGTCACTTTTCTCCTTATGAGCCAGGTCTTTTACAGCACCATTCTTTCCAATTTTATGACTCTTATGAACATCATTTCCATTAGTGGTCGGAGAAAATCCCTTGCAACCAGAGTTTCCAGAAATACTGAATTTCTGTTGTGGGTTAGAAAGCACTTTCTCAACCTTAGAAATGGTGAAGACATTCTTCCAAGATAATTGTTCAGCACTTTGCCTGGCACTAAATGCTTTCAAGGGAACAACAGCCTTCACACCTTTATAAGCCTCATTGCCATTTTCTCGAGATTTTACAGCATTGGAGGCAAAAGTGCCATTGGCTGATTCTGGTCTTTGGTTAGCCCGGGAGTAGAAGAGAATATAAACCTTCTCAGACAAAACCTCCTGCAGAGTTGAAAGTGAGACATATGAATCGTTACAGCAATACCACCGGCCCATTGCATCCTGTATGTAGCAGAGAACAAATATCGGCAAACTGATGATACAAGTTGCAGACCTGAATCCAACGTATACATAGAAAAGAGGAAGTCACAAAGTTATACCTTGATATAAGCATAATAGTGCCCAGAATCTGGTGAAAATCCCGAATGTACAATAGTACCAAAAAGTTTGTACTCTGGTTGTGGATCCTGAAATGGAGTTATATAAACATTGAAACCTTTATGGTAAACAGAGCAACTTACAAAAATAATGTTAAAAGCAGATCAAAACATATTTATGGCTTTCCAATAGATATTAAACATCTTTACAAGCAATAATGTCACAACCCAAAATCTCTTAGATGGAGACTTCAGGTATGACTAATTTAATTTCTATTTTTTTAATTTAACTAACTTCACATATATAAACTAAATTCAAAACTTGTATAACGTCTGATTTTATCATCTAATATAATTTTCCAATTTATACATGTACAAGCCTCTAAATCATTTGTAACATTATCTAATGACATTATCCAAAAGCACAACATATACATGTTTCCAACATTAAAACCTTAGAACATTAATACTACCATAAACAAAAGAGTATTTCCAAGTCTAGGCCACGACTAATTACAACCCAAAATGTCAATGTAACTTGCTATCATCCAAGCTCTCTATGAAAGCTCTTGAATCATCTTTACTTTTAACTTCACCTCATAAACCTGTGGAAGGACGGGTGAGCAACACAGCCTAGTACGAAATTTTAACTTTACACTTAACCACAAATATTCATGCATTCTTACAACTCAAACAGCAATCATTAGTCAAAATTTATGTCACATACATCATTCATGATTCATGCAACAATGTATCAAGCATATACAATAACCAACACTACCAAGCACAACTCATTTGCATTCAAACACCAATACGACAACATACCAATCATTTACATTCAAACACTAATGTTTAGGCTTATCAATTAACCAACAGTGAAATTTATCAAAAGACATTACCCATCTACGTGGAACTATATCAATATGCACAAAATGACTAAATTCCATAATCTAGTGTTTTCATCGGATTAGTATCACAGCGGCCCATCCAAAGCCTAACACTAGAACTTTCATACTTGTGTTCCCCGTAAATTCCATAATCTATTGTTTTCTTTGGATCCGTACCACATTGGCCCATCCAAAACTTAACACTAGACCTTTTGTACCAATGTTCCCCTTAAATTCCATAATCTAGTGTTTTTTCTTATCCATATCACGATGGCCCATCCAAACCCTAACACTAAACCTTCCGTACCTATGTTCCCCCTGGATCTGTATCACATTAGTCCAAACAAGGTCCAACGTCCACTTTCATTCTAATACAATCCCTCGGTTGACGCACACTCAAAATTACCCAATCTCAAGTCCAAACAATTTAATACACTATCATACTTCAACAAAACAACATTCATCCTATATACACAACCATAACTCACCAACTCTTATTCAACTTCAAAAATTAACTAAAATTTGTACACACAATCAATTTTAGTGAAACTAGTTCGAAATTAAAGACTAAAGATTGTAGATTCAAAATCAAGTGTCACTTTTGTAAAGCAAGTTCTCAAACAGTACAAATTTTTCAAAAAAGAAATCCATACGTGTATCATACAATTGAACATTCCAAAATTGTATGCTCAACTTTAAAAAATCACCAAAAAGTGTAGAAAAATGATTTCCAAGTGATACAACTTTTAAATGGAAGTTTACCAAGTCTATTTCAAGATAAAAGTATTGGTTTTGTGAAGTGTTTGTTAAGTAGATACAGTTTTACAAAACATGCAACCAATTTCGGGTCACTGTCAAAATTTCAGCTTCTAACCTTCATCCTCGAAAATTCATCAAAATTTCATTTCAATTCCAATTCCAGCAAAACCAATGGTAAATTAAAGCTTAACATGTCTAAAACAGGGAAAAGATTGTTCAAAACAAGTTCCAAAAAATACAGGTATTTGAAAATGTCCAGGTCTATTCAATGAACAATGCAGTTTCCAGTTTTCAGTATCCATTTTCAAAAATTCATTTCAACTCCAAATGCAATGATTCAAGTGGCAGAGAGAAGCTTAATGTGTCTATTTTCCAAAACAGAATAGCAATCTTCAATATCTCATGTCAGTAAATACAGAAATTCGTAATAGCATAGGACACTACATAATTCAAGATTTTTCAACAAATATATCACTCCTTTCATACAGTAATCACATAATGCCATCACCAATTCATTATCAAATCATCCAAGCCACAACATACTAAAGTCGTCTCAACTCTTATCAAAGAAGTTCATAAAAGAAAATAAAACAAATCCCAAGTATAAAGTTAGGAATCTCCTACCTACAATCCAAAGCATCTTGACCTTCTCTTTTGCCCTTTCTTCCTTTTCTCCCCTTTTCTTCTCTTCCCTTTCTCTTTTCTTCTTTCTCCTTTTCCTTTTCCTTTCCCACGACCCTCTCTCTCTTTTGAAAAAAAGAGAGAATCCCCCCTTCCAAACCCTAATTACCCTTTTATTTATGTCACAATTCCCATAAACCCATGGACCCCATACAAATATCCTATACCTCCCTAACATATCATTTATTCTCATACACACCCTTTTTATATCCTAGGCATAAAATACATTAGTTTAAGACCACCAATATCCAAGCCTACCTCCTTTAACCAACGCAAATAAATTAACCCAAGCTAAATGAATTATAATTTAAACCCAAACCCACAATTAAAATATGGACTCTACTATTTCTCAAGTTTCATTAATCCACAAACCAAGCCCACAATGGATAATACTACTGCACACTAACATATATTTACTTAAATACCCCTATAACCTATTCACACAGTAAAACATTATTATACTTGAAAGACATGTAAAATATCAACATTTATAATTTTTCATAACTCCACAAATAAAGTTTCTTCACTTAACATGGAGATAGAGAGAGAGGGGGAGAGAGAGAGTGAGAGCATCTGATAGATCACTTATTGGAAACAATAAAACATGCTCAGGTTCTTTCAAGAGAATAAAGCACGCAAATATAGCAAATTGGGTCCTGATGGGTTATCAGCTCACTGAATGAGCTGAGAACGGCAGAGTTTGAAGAAGCAAAGCAAACCTAGAGTAGCAGCCTATTGTATAACAAATCAGAAATTATATTATAGAGTACATAAACACCCATCTTTCTCTACTGTTTTTAGTGAATAAATACTCCAAAAATTTATTTGATCCTATCTAGTTTTGTGCCTAACTACAGACGCCAAAATCAGTTGGGCACCTTTGGCTTAACTTCATTTTGGAACATACTTGAGCATTTGAAACTCAACACGTTCTGAAGTTAGCTTTCTCTACATTGATGTAGGATAGACTAGAAACTTTTAGAGATTTTAGGATTTTATTCTATTTTTCTATTTCATTAGTAGAATTTTTTTTGTAGTTGAGTTTTATCATGATTTTGATTTATTTTCCTAAGTTTATGCCTATTTCCTATTCTGAGTAGGACTTTGGTCTCTATTTACAGATGCCTTAGTTATTGTTGTTTTTAGGCATGCTATGAATTGATTTGAGAATAAATATTTTCCGCCAATTTCTTTATGATTTTCCTCCCCTATTTCTCTCTATCGAAACTCAAATATTTTCTGTCTATGTCCTCCACCATTACTTCTTCTCTTTCTTTTTGGTCTGTGTTATCCACCAAACTATTAAAGAAAGACTTAGCATAGCCTGACTTGTCAAGGCTTGAAACTCTCTCATCCGTCCTCATCTCAGCCTCTCTATCACTAAAATTCCTGCCTAGCTTGAGATGCTAGAGACCAATGAGAAGAGAAAATAACCATCATGCTCACACAAGGAACATTATTCCCAGAAGAAAACCAGTACACCTAGGGGAAAGGTCACAAAACAAGCCTCCTCCACCCAAGTGTCCACCATGAATCTAATTATCCAACCATTACCCACCACGAGCCTCACACTAGATAGAAAATGATTGCTACACTTTCACCTAGAAATGGAAGTCAAAGGCAATGACAAGAACCTCTAATAATTTCTTTGGAACTCCAACCATTAAGGCCAATCTGTATTTGCTTTCAATAACCGCATAGGGGAGGGTGTGTTTCAAGAGGAGATCTCCAAAACCATTTCCTAAGTAAACCCTGTTTGTTTTTACCATCCAATTCCTAGTCCTCCTCTAACACAGTACTGGGAGACCACCTTCCAACCAACCAATTTCTCTTTTCACTTTCACCTACTCCCTGTGATGGAAAGTTCCTCACAATATAACTTCAGAATATTCAACATGCACACATTACATCAGTCTTTTGGCCATGTATAAGTTTCTGTTATTCTTTGTTTTCTCATGTATAATCACACTGTTTATTGCCTCAGTCTCATCCCTAAGGACAAATTATGATGAGTTTAATCAGGAAATTAGTAATAACCACAGAAAGCACAAAACAATACTCGTAGTTCAAGGCAAAACTTTTAGAGAATTTCACCAATAATAACAGAGCATACAAATTGTTTGGACTCAGTAGCTAATGCCCAAAGATGCCAGTAGATACAATTTTCTCTCACCCTAAAGTACTCGTTCCTTCTCCATAACCTTTTTCTACTTACTGAGGTAATACAAACCTAGTGATTCTCTTGCAAACTTTGATGTTCAAATGATGATAGAATCTTAAACTTACACAATTGAATTCTTTCACTCATTACTAAGGGCACAACTAATTTTCTAATAGACTTGGACTTGGAAAAAGAAGCAGTAACCTCTGAATCCAAAATGTACAAATACCAATGAACAAGTTTTGACAATTCATTCTTTGGTGAAAGAAATATATATCGGCACTTCGGAAAGTTGAAAGGGAAGGCACCTGACTTGCTTTGCACATAAAGCTTGAAAGAAGTAAAACTTCTTCAAATGCAATGAGCTTATCAATCTTCCCACCAAATATTCCTTCAAATCTCTGGTGACAGAAGCCAACAATTCAGTAAATACACAATAAGAGAATTGAGTTAATTTGAAAGCAAGGATAGCGTTGATGGGAAGAGAACCTTAAGTTGGATTACAAGGATATTAGGAGATTGAAGAATGGACATTTGCTTCCGTGCTGCCACCAATTTCTTACAACTAAGAAAGTATAAGTTTGTGAAAGCAACTAAAAAGGAAAAGGAAAAGAAAGAAACAAGCCAAACAAAACAAAACAAAACTTACTTCTCACATTTGTACTTATTGTTTCCATCCAAAAGCTCAGGCTGAAAGAAGTTGTGCATGGCTTCTTTAAGGGAAGAGCTATGCAAAATATCAAGACTAATATCCATAATCTCATCAACCTTATTGGATTCACCACCACAAGACAAGCATTTAACCTGACTCTGCAAAGTGCCTCCAAATATCTCCTTCACTACACTAGTACTAGTGCTCCCATTATTAATAGCCTCAACAGCCCCCTTCCGCTTCACCTTCTTGAGACGCAAACAGGTGTTGTGACAGGCGTCAATCACGTAGCGGAGAAACTCGTGGGCGTCCTCCTGACGGCCACACCGGAAATGCTCGGCAAATATCCTGAGACAGCTCTGGATCTTGGCGGGGGCGTCGAGGGCGGAGTCGAGGCTCAAAGAGCGAACAATGCGTTTCTCGAGAATACAGAAGGGGCAGTCACGTGCCAAGTCACCTGAAGTTAAGGAGAAATAGATATAAAGATGAGGATGAGGATGAAGATGAAGAGAAAGAAGAAGGATGATTTGAATGAATGAATTGTGGTCTCACAGAGAGAGGAGTGCTGGAGATTGAGACAGAAATTGGCCAGCGGAGGGGTGTAGGTGAGGCACTGAAGGACGCTGTTGAGATAGCAAGAGTTGCCGAGATTCCGTAACCCTAAAGGAGGACCTCGTTTGCGTTTCTCACTCAGTAGACTCGGTTGCCAACTCATTTCCAACTCCTGGTGTCGTAGTCCCATCAACCCACGCCTTCCCTCCCACCCAATTCATCGGTATGCCGATCGCATCCCCCCTCTCTCTCTCTCTATCTCTCTCTCTCTCTCTCTCTCTCTGTGACAACAATTCTAAATAAAATATATATTGACTAATCTAATCTATTATACTCGAATAACAATCGAGGAAGAAAGAAGGAGGAGGTTCCCGACCCTCCCACCCCAATTCTCTTCTCTTCGCTTTTAGAACCTTCCCTCAGTTTTTTTTTTTTTTTTCTCTCTCTCTCTCTCTCCTTTCTTTCTCCCAAGTGCCTTCACTATTGGCAGCAGAACAAGATATTTTATTTTTATTTTTATTTATATTTCTATTTATATTTCTACTTCCACTTCTACTTCTTAAAAACCAAACAAAACATTCCTAAGATAACATGAATCATGACCGAATTTCACCTCCATCCAAAATAATTAAATAAATGTACGCAAACTTTTATGGAAATAGAAAATAAGGGTCCAAATTCGGGGGGTGTTGAAGTGTAACCGAAACGAGAGGAGGTGAGGTGAGATGAGATGTTAAAGTTTACGTCCTTGTCCTAATCATATATGGCAATTTAATATACATAGAGGAACGATTAGCAAACTCTTAAAATTACACCCTTTTCATATCACATACTCACATTAATAAAAATTGATACTTAAAAATATGATGATATTTCAATCGTAAATACATTTATTAAAGGTCTTTATTATTTCTTCTTAAAATAATTTATTTCCTCTTTCCTATATTATTACTAATTTTTTCTCTTTCCTCCCTCTTATGTTATTACTCAACTCCTCTCTCCTATCTCTATTGAAAGTTGCTTCATTCATCAAATTTAATTATTGTTAACTATTGGTTTTTCGATGTAATATGCAAATGATTTTGGCCTTGCTACGTACTAATTCTACAATTCAACATGCTAAGTAACATGATACATGCTCAATGACATTCTATAATAGTATTCTATATACATTTTCTCATAACTAATTTATATATAAAATTATCGGCATCAATTCTTTTTGTACCAATTCATCATGCTAAGTAACATGATATTATACTCGATGATACTTTATATTTTCTCATAACTAATCCTTGCATAAAATTAACGGTATTAATTCTTTTGTTTATAGTTAAGGACATGTTTGAGATTTCATACACTAATATCGTTATAATCAGTTTCAAATCTGAGGTTTCTTTGAAAAATAATACATTAGTGATTTTTAAACAATTAATTACTTAAGGAAAGTCGCATAAAAAATAATTTTTTTAATGTGCCAAGAACAAACAGTGATTTATTTTGTTATGCAAGTTAACTGGTCGTAGGTAAAGAGAGAGGAGAGAGAAGAGATAAGTATGGAGGGGAGAGAAAGAGAGATGTTCTTTTAATTTCACTGAATTTTTGTTATTGTTGAGGAGAGAGGAGAAAGGATCGATAGAGGAGAGAGGAGTTGAGTAATAATGTGAGAGGAAAGAGAAAAAAATTAATAATAATATAATAAAGAAAAAAACAAATTCGGGAAGAAAGAAATAATAAAGGTTCTTAATGTCATCATATTTTAACCATTGATTTTCATTAATCTAATAGTGAGCCTGTAGTGCAAAAAATATTATACTTGTAAAGGACTGTTGATCCTTCCCATATATATATGTATGAGATTATGTTTGTAATAATGAGTAGAAGTAATGATGTATGTTTCTAATAATAATTGTGGAGAGTTATGCTTTAAAATAATGGTATAGCTAGTGAGGTTATTAGTGTAATGATGATAGTAATAAGATATAAGTTGTAAAGTAGAGTGACGTAACATAAAGTAAGGTGAGTCATATAGTATCGTGTAAAGGATATTCCTTAAAGATAAGGAAGCATTCTAGAAGAGTATTATTGTCATGTCTATATAAAGGATACAATAAACCTTGTATTAAGCAAAGTTGGATATGATGTCGAGTTGCTGAATTATAACAAACCAAAATAGGATCACCAAGTTGATAAACAACTCAACTAATGGTTGGAGCAACTCAAGAAGATACTTCATCACCGAAGGTTGTTCGTTACTAACTTCATTTTCTTCTAACAATAAGAACACACAAATTTCACTGTCCTTCTTCAACTCTCTTTTACATTATATTTGGGTAAGCAAAGCATTCCCCTCCCCCACCTTCCCCCCATTCCCCGACCCAACCCCCGCGCCCGGCTCCCCCCTCCCCTTCCCCTCCCTTTTTTTTTAGGTTTAGGAACACATTCTAACTTTGAATGACCTAAAATAACTTTGACCCCATCTTTAAAAAAATGTATAAGTATTCCTATAGCTATCATGCATTACTGTCCTATCATACGACCATGGTCTACCAAGAAATAAATGACAAGCATCCATAGGAAAAACATCACACCATATTTCATCTTTATAGTATTTCCCAATAGAAAATGAAACAAGGCAACGTTTCTTTACCTTGATCTCATTGTCCTTTCGAAGCCATGAAATCTTGTAATGTTGAGGATGCTTCTCTGTTTTAAAAGCCACCACCATCAACAATAATGTTGCACACCTTGCCATGAGAAGTACATCTAGTATGGAAGATATTTTTGCAAAGCCAGTCATCTTCTCGTTCCTGGACAATACTCAAGCTCCTTTGAATAATGAAGAGAGAATCACCTTGATCTGCATAAGCAACTTTCTCTTCATCATCAAATTTTGGATTATCGGAATTGATCAATGCATCTGACCCCATCTCTTCATCACTTTCTTCCTCTACTAGTGTCACAATTTTATGGTTAGGACACTCGAAAGCAATATGTCCACAGCCTTGGCATTTGAAACAGCAACGTGAACTAGCATTTGAAGAGCTTTGGGGTTGTTTGGAATTAGTTCCATTCTCGTTCTTTGAAGAAGCTTTTGGGTTAGTTTTCACACCTGGTTTAGGCTTATGATAAGAACTACTGCCACGATTAGAAATGCCATCACAATTAGCAAAACAAGTGCTGCAAAAATTTGCCTATTTAAGTTGTTTCTTCATTTTAAGAGCAATTCTACACATATCATTGTAGGACCAATAGGATTGCAATTGTACCACATTACAAATTTCATATCTCAATCCCCCAAGAAAACATGCTATGGTTTGTTCTTTTGGTTCAGCAAGATCACATTTCACCATCAAATTATAAAATTCTGTCATGTACTCTTCTACAGAAAACTCTTTTGGCCTGAAATTGTGGAACTTAAGGAAAACATATTGCCTATAATTTTCAGGAAGAAATTTCCTCTTAAGCTCTCTTTTCATTTTCTTCCATGTCAAAATTCTACTTCTGTCCTCTCTTTCTCTTTGTTTCTTCAAATTCTTCCACCATAAAGAAGCATACTTTTCCAGCTTGATTGCAGCAAGCTTAACCTTATAAGCTTCAGGCACATATTTTTTAGTAAAAATATGTTCAACAGTATTAAGCCAATCAATAAACTTATCAAGATGCATTCTTCCTTCAAATTCTGGAATATCAACCTTTACATCAAAATCTTGAAAGAAACAATTTCTAAATTCATGAGGATAAGGTGGAGTGCTATCGCTACATGCTTCACTATGCTCATTGTGAAATGGATTCTTATAATCATGTGCTGCATTTTCCCCTTCTTCATGATTTCTACCCGTGCGTTCTCGATTTTCCATTATTTCTAAACTTTGCTAGACTTGCTGGAGTTGTTGCCTAAGATCTTTAATGATCAAATCTTGTTCGTGTCTTGGAGGAGGAGGAGGCGGCTGGCTAGTAGAAGCAGCCTTGCAAGTACGACCAGCCATTGAACCAAAAGCTCTAATACCAAAATCTGATGCCGGGTTACCAAATTATAACAAATCAAGATAGGATCACCAAGTTGATAAACAACTCAACCGATGGTTGGAACAAATGAAATGGAAGCCAACAAACACTCTTTTAAAGGATAACAAGCTTACCACCAAAGTAAACACCAAATGGATGTAGAAAATTCACCACCTGATGATGTAAACAAAGGATATAATGCTAAACTAACTCACCACTCTATGGAATCCATCAAAAGATACAGAGTTAAAGAGAAATCAATATAAACACTAAAATTTCATTAAAATTTGAATTAACCAAGCTTGTCTCTGATTACACAACTTTAAGACTTAAATAACTTGGAACAACCCTCCAAGCATAGGTAAAAGATAATAATTAAATGCGTTCTATGGTTCCAATAATAATCACAGCTCTATTAATTCATTGACAATTGATGACTAAGACTCATAAATAAACTTAATAGATAATAAAAGTGCAAATAACTAAGCTAGAAACTCCAATTCTCGTTAATACTTGATGTTGCATTAATTACGAATCAGCTGTGAAGAAATAGTCATAACTTTTTGTAGAGAACTCCAAAAGACCCACAGTGAAATTTGTTGGAAAGTTGACTTCAAGATCTATGAAGGACATAATTCTTGAAAATTAATTCTATCCACATCAGTATCAATTCTTTTTCGAAATTGCCCCTCATTTTGGTTCTAGTGCATTCTTGATCACTGTAACAATTTGCACCCTTTTATGATTTGCCATTAAACCCATGGATTGCAACACTTCTATGTCAGGATATGAATGTAAAATATTTCCTTAGTGAGAATATCAGAGCCTTCCCTCCCAAAAGGAGTTGAAGAGTAAGGTTCAAACTTATAAAGTTCTCTCAGTTTGGCTTTGTCGTCAGTTGAATTTTATCATTTTGATATCTTACAATTTCTAATTTAGAAGTTAGTGCTCAGTTAAGGCTATCCACAATGAAGTAATGTAGATCAAAAACTATTTATGTGGTGTATTGCTCGTTGTTAAGCCAAAAGGGCGTGTTTAAAAGCTTTTACCACAGAAAAGTTTATCTATATTCTCCTTTTGTAGTAAGACCCATTGAAGGATAAATTCGGGCCCGAAAGCCTAACCCAAACCTTACTAATTGATAGCCAACCCATCACTTATTTTTATTATGATAGAAAAAATAAAATAAGAAGTGAAGGGAGACAAGAAAGAAAGACTTCAGGTGGGATGAGGAGAAAAGACAATAGAGTCAATTCAAAATTTTGAAAGCATGACTATAGAGAAACCGACTGGTAAAAGCTGGAAGCCAACTAATGATGGGGGCAACAAGTTCCATACATGGGATAATGAGAGAATTGGTGATGCGTTCGAAACTAGTAAGTATACTAGTCACACAAGTAATAAAGTGATGAGTAAGATATCGTTCCTTCTAATTGAATTTGTTATTTCCAGCAACAATTAACTAAATGGGGGGTTTTGTTGGTTGATTAACTAGATGAAAAACTGAATACGACGGTAATTAATGAATAACACAATGCAAACTTAATTGAAATGGGAATTAATCAATGATAGAAATCTGGTTAAGGGATCATTCTCCACCATAAGATATGGATTTCCGAATTAATTGTAGAATTATCATCTAATTACACCGTTGAAATTATCAAACGTAGATAACAATAAGCTCTGTTATCACAATCTTTCCTTACTTTGTTGTTAAATAAAACAGGCTCTTTATTTAATCTCTATCCATTAAACAACCTAGAACAAGCTCTCTAAATTTAATTCAATGGATGCATTATGATAAGAAAGATAGGTTGATCTAAGCAATAAACACACAAGCTCGGATTATTTAACTTAGGTTATATTCTCCAATTGTAATCTCTGATCACAATTTTGCTACTAATGATTAGAAATTCAAGACAATTACGGATCAAGATTTCTAGTCTAGCAATAGACAATATCCAGATTATATTCAGTTGGCCACCCAAATACAATCCAGCAAGCAATCATAAGCATTAACATGGGAAAATACAAGCAACTTCAATTAGAGAATTGGATAACAACTTCTTGCACAATCAACTCACAAAAACCATATCAGGGGCTTTGAAATCACCCTCAACCAATTCAGATTTAGTTACACATATTCAGACACAATACAAATACAATACAATACATAGCAATTCCAGAAAATGAAAGGGAAATGAAAAACTTAGCAAATCTGATGAAATCTCTTAGGATTTGTAGTTCTTCCTCTTTCCAAGCCTTCAATCTCCTTCAGGAACTCCAAGAGATGAGAGAAATCCAAAGATGCAGCCTCCTCCACGTTCTCCCCTCTTCAAGTTATGAAAATAAAACCCTAAAATGTGTTTAAATACTCTGCTACAGTAACTTGCTACAGTGCCCTGTATTTAATAAAATGCTACAGTGATATATGGAATTACAAATATACACTTCTCATACCATTTTTATCACAACTTTCGGTACACTACATAAATTCGTGAACCGTAAATTTCTCCAGAAAATAGACTTCGAGAGCTTTCCAGTGGTATATAGCATGTTATCCGGTTAATTGTATATCGATACAATCAACTTCGAGAAATTGGTTGATTAGCAAGGGTTTTACTCCAATTTTGTGCAAGTTTCTCCAAAACTCCTACAAACATCAAAACCACACAAAAACATAAAAATACCAAGGAATATAACAAAGAAACATGGACAAATTGATATGAAAGTAATACATAAATAGACACCTATCAATTGGAGTGCAACCCTAAGCTTCCTAGAGAAATAATTCCAAAAACAAAAGGCATGGAAATTAGAGGCAACCTAAAAATAGTGACATCAATGGTAAGGGGAGGGGCTCGAAGGGAGCCAGAACAAGGAAAAAGGAAATATAGAAGAGGGGCCCTTCCAGGAGAGGGACCCGAGCGACTACTTCTACTACTCTATTTCTCTCTTTCTCTCTCTCTAAGAATTTTCTATTTATTGATACATTGTTTGATTTTCATCCATCAGAATCTTGACTTGGAGTGCTAGTCAAGTTGAGGAGCTTGTTGGGCCAATGGATGGTCATGGAGCAGGGAATAGGCTGACGATTTGACTAGGAAAGTAGGGAGCAGATTTTGGGTCTTTCAACTGGCACCATATCTGGGAAACTTTTAGAGGAATTTGGTTTTTGAAGGAGCTCACGACATTGCTTACAAGAAGTTGTCCTTCATTCTCGACTCTATGACTAAGATAGTGGTCTCAACTTGTAACATCTTTAGGATAGAGGAAAATGTAGCTCACAACTCATGTACGACTAAAAGGATGTCCCAACCAGAACGGAATCAAGGTGGGGCTGATCCAACTATGGCAGACTTAAGAAAACAGCTAAAGCAAGCCAAGAAGGAGAGCAGGGAGCTTTGTAGCAAGGTGGTAGGGAAGAAGTGTGATGGTGAAAAGGCACACGAAGAGGAGGAGGCCGAGAGCACAACAGGGCATAGGAAAACCCCTCCTACACCAAGTCAAGAAAAGGAAAAGGTAGAGGAAACCCCAAACAGAACCCCAACCTAAGTAGAGCAAACACCCATGATATGAACCCGGAGATGTTTGACTTGTGAAGCTCAATCACATGCTAGAAAATAAGATGAAAGACATAGCAACAACCAATCCTTTTAACCCACTAACCCTTACTGCTCAAAAAATAAGCCAAACCTGCTTTACTGACCACATAAACAACATCCTAAAGCCAGAAAAGTTTACCATGCCCACCTGATGCGTTCAAAACTAGCAAGTATACTAGTCGCACAAGTAATAAAGTGATAAGTAGATATCGTTCCCACGAGCATTGATTCTAATTGAATTTGTTATTTTTCAGCAATAATAAACTAAACAGGGGGGGTTTTGTTGATTGATTAACTAAACTTAATACGAAAGCAAATGAAGAATAACACAAAGCAAAGTTAAATGGAGTGAAAAATCAATGAGAGACACTTGGTTAATAGTTCATTCTCTGCCACAAGATATGAATTTGTGAATTAACATCGAATTGTAATCCAATTACAGCATTGAAGTTATCAACCGTAGATAACAACAAGCTCTGTTATCCCAATCTTTCCTTACTTTGTTGTTAAATAAAACAGGTTCTTTATTTAATCTCTATCCATTAAACAACCTAGAACAAGCTCTCTGAGTTTAATTCAATGGAAGCATTACGATGAGAAAGATAGGTTGATCTAAGCAATAATCACACACGTTCGGATTATTTAACCTAGGTTGTATTTTCCAATTGCAATCTCTGATCACAATTTTGCTACTAATGATTGGAAATTCAAGATAATTACGGATCAAGATTTCTAATCTAGCAATAGACAACAACCAGATGATATTCAGTTGGCCACCCCAATTACAATCAGCAAGCAATCATAAGCATTAGATATGGGAAAATACAAGCAACTTCAATTAGAGAATTGGATAACAACTTCTTGCACAATCAACTTACAAAAACCAGATCAGGGGCTTTGAAATCACCCTCAACCAATTCAAATTCAGTTACACATGTTTAAGAACGTGGTAAATACAATACAACATGGAGACATTCCAGAAAATGAAAAGGAAGGGAAAAACTTAGCAAATTTGATGTAAATCTCTTTGAATTGTAGTTCTTCCTCTTTCCAAGCTTCTTTCTCCTTCAAGAACTCCAGGAAATGAAAGAAATCCAGAGCTGCAGCCTCTACCACGTTCTCCCTCTTCCAGTTATGAAAATAAAACCCTAAAATGTGTTTATATACTCTGCTACAGTAACTTGCTACAGTGCCCCGTATTTAATAACATGCTACAGTGATATGTGGAATTACAAATATACACTTCTCATACCATTTTTATCACAACTTTCGGTACACTACATAAATTCGTGAACCATAAATTTCTCCAAAAAATAGACTTCGAGAGCTTTCCAATGGTATATAGCATGTTATCCGGTTAATTGTATATCGATACAATCAACTCTGAGAAATTGGTTGATTAGCAAGGGTTTTACTCCAATTTTGTGCAAGTTCCTCCAAAACTCCTACAATCATAAAAAATCACACAAAAACATAAAAATACCAAGGAATATAGCAAAGAAACATAGACGGAATTGATATGAAAATGATATATAAATAGACACCTATCACCACCCTAAAACTATTTGAAGAAAAAGTAAACCTAAAGGAACACCTTTTCCATTACTGCCAAAAATTGTCCCTAGAAACCCTTGATGATGCACTGCTCTATAAGGTTTTTCTCGCAACCTTAAGCAGGTCGGGTTTGAGGTGGTTTGGGTCACTATTGCCAAGATCAATAGCCAACTTCAACGAGCTGGCATGGGCGTTCCTCTCACAACACCTCAGGTTCAGAAGGTAGCCAAAGACTCTCACAAACCTCTACTCCTTGAAACAAAATGAATGAGAGAAGTTAGGGGAGCACATGATGAGGTTAAACAATGAGCTTAGTCAGGTGGAACGATACGATACTAAAGCGACAGTTGGTGCCTTTAAATGTGCACAAAACAGAGACGAAGGTCCATCAGTGCCGAGTTCAGAAGGGGCTCATAATAATGGAGGAAATTCGGGAAAAAGCCAAAGTGTGGATTCATTTGGACGAAGATGAGGCATTGGATCCTAGACTTAGATTTGATAGGATCAACGCAGTGGAAATAGCTCCGGGATAAGGATCTAGCGAAGATAGGCTTTAAAAATTTCGTTCTTTCTCACCACTTTGATCCTAAGTATGGCTAAATATAAATTTGAACAACACTTGTGGGAGTGTATCTTGACTAGATTAAACCTGATAACATAAAGGAAATAATGTTAGAAGAGGTCTAGGCAACTCAAACATGATCCCTAGGTTGCCCTAGAGGCTTCTATGCTTTGGCACAGGGTAGGAGGCCTGAGATGGGGACAAATTCCAAGGCAAGGATATTGTTCATGTTTTTTTGTCCTATTCATTTCCTAGGGTTTTGATTGAAACCCTAGTATGTTATATACCTCCATCGTTTCCTTGTGAAATTGTAATTACTTGGACTTAGTATTTTATTAGGATTCTTTTAATCCTTATATAAATCTAATTAGACTAATAATTTAATTAGGTTTCTGCAAAGCTAATATAAATTTAATTGGACTTATAATTTTTTCAGAAATCTATAAATCTAATTGAAATTTTAATCTAATTAGGTTTCTGTAATCCTAATATAAATCTAATTGAACTTTTATATATTTGAATCCAACTTAAATAACTAGAAGGCCTATTTAATTCTAAATCAAACTCTTAAATAATTAAATCATAATTAATTAATAGGCCCAATAAGCCCAATTAGTCGTTAGCCCAATTACTTATTTAATTAATCTTATTAATTAAATATCAAGCCCATTAGCTTATTTATTTAATTAAACTCTTTTAATTGAATAACAGGCCTATTTACAATTTAACATATTTAATTTAATATATGAAATTTTATTCTCAATAAAATCTCAATTAAATTAAATAATTATTTCTTATATTTTACTCTCATGATCAAATGATTTGATTAATTACTCAGAAGACCTTGATGGATATATTTAATTACAAGTTCCAATAAGTTTGACCTAGTACCATGTTATCTCATAACTGTAATAAATCTCACTTATTAACTTTGGTCCACTCCACTATAGGTCCAAAGTTGCATTCTTAAATTAAATATTATTTACAAAAACTTAATAATTTAATCTGATTAAATTATTTCGTTTAAGCCCTATTCGTTGAGCAACAGTAGGTTTACATAAATACTATTCATGAAATACATATAATTGGAGCTAGGTATTAATTACCGTTTTACCCCATTTAAGTGATTTAAGATTTATCAAGATAAGTCTTAGTTTAATGAATAACTTTTTATTAAACACTTGACCAAGATTCTATCACTTAAAACCTTGTAAAACCATCAAGGTGGTATTTTGCAATCCTTTAGGAGTTATAAATTCCATATCTATGGTATAGTGTCTACTAATATACAGATCTTATAATCTCAACTAGATAAGGTATTGACCTTTATTTAGATCTCACTTTTTATTCTAGTCAAAGACCACAACATGTATACTAGAGGTACAGTACCCACTCAAGATTAAGGTATGAATGCCTTTAGTGCTCGGTTGTGATAATTTCCATTCGGTGACGGTATTTCCACCAAATGATATAATTCACGTGGTCATGTTCAATGCATTCATAATGCACAAGTGTCTTCGTCCTGAAGTCTCCACTTCAAATGGTTAGAGACTCACCATTTTCCCATTGAAGACAAACCACACAACAACCTTATCCAAACAAAGTGTCCAGCTATTATTTATAGGTTGTGAACTAGTTTTGAGCTATGATAAAATTCTATGTCCCATATATATCTCATATATATAGAATTTTATCACTAGATAAGCTCTAGAGCCTTTAGTCATTGATACAATCATATTTGAGTAAAATAAATAATAACAATTTTGTTTATTAATGATGTTTCTATAAATTTACAGAAAATATCTATCACTCTTAGAGCACATATCTAACAATCTCCCACTTGCCCTTAGAGTAATTATGACATATTGGCCTCCACGCTACGTAATCTCTCATGTGGGGTGGTACTTCCTTTCTTTATGCTTTTCACTCTTGTGATTTCTAGGTTCCTTAGAATTAGCCACTGCCCTACTATTATCACAATAAAGTGTAATGTCTGTTTCTCTATTTGGAACAACTTCCAAATTTATAAGGAACTTACAGAGCCAAACAACTTCCTTAGCTACTTCATAAGCTGCTACATACTCGATGGTGGAATTAGCAATGCTTGATTACTAGATGTTCCTCCATAATATGGCTCCACCACCTAAAGTGAAAACTAATCCTGCGGTTGACTTTTTGGAGTCCGGATCCGATTGGAAATCTAAATCCGTATAACCAACCGGTGGTAAATCACTACCAGAGTATGCAAGCATATATCCCTTCATCTTATGAAGATATTTTATTTAATATATGCTTTACTACAACCCAATGCTCACAACTAGAAATTGATTGGTACTCATTAATAACTCCAACTGCATATCAGATATCTAGCCTAGTACTAAGCATTGCATAAATGAGATTCCAATAGCACAGGCATATGGGACTCATCTCATCTTTTTCTCTTCTTGAGGAGTCTAAAAAGACTGCTCTTATGAAAGCTTAACTCCATACCTAAAATGTAAAAATCCTTTCTTAGAGTTTTGCATTGTTGGGGATAATCAATTGGGGGTTTTAAATTTTCTCTCAACTAGGGTCGCCGGAGTTACTGTTCACTCCACTCGTTTGGCGAATCAGCCTTTGAGATTTACATATGTTGTAGATCAGAATATCCTGAGGAAGCTTTCCTTCTTGACCCTCTTTAGATTCCGACCGGAAGGCGATCAAAACTGTCGAAAACAGTGTTCGGATTTACTATTCACCCGTTGCCAACCGGCGAGTGAAATGACACCTCCATCACCATCGTGTTGGCCTTGGCTCGATCTACAACTTTCCCTTCTTCACCATCATCGGATTCAACCAGTAACACCTCCGTCCACGGCTACAAAGTTTTGGGAATAGCACTATTCACTATCGCCGCTCACCGGAAACCAGCGAGTGGGATCTCACCTCCGCTGGCATCTTGTAGATCCGGCAACGATCTACATCTTTTCCTTCTTCACTGTCGCCTGTTTCAGCCGTTAACATCCTCATCCATAGCAAAAAACATTCGAAATATACTATTCACCGCCATCACTTTCTGGCAAACGGCGAGTGGCATCTCACCTCCACCACCACCTTGTAGATCGAGCAATGCTGACCAACTTTCCCTTCTTGGGCGTCACCCGTTTCTAACCGCAAGTCCCTCAAATCACCATCTCTTCATTCGGATGACACTATTCAACTCCGGTTTTCACTGTTCATCCGGCCAGTATTACTGTTTATCAACCCTGACTAGATTGTTCCCCAGGCTATTTCACGCAAGTTTGCTTCTTGGGCTCCCCCCTGATTCCTTACGGATTGCCATTCACTGTGTTGATTTGTGATTCTGGTGATGGATCCACTCAAGTCAATTGCCAGTTCTTGGGCTGATAAAATTAAGATCACTGATTCGAGCACCCGTTGCAAATTGAATCCGGTTACCCCCAAGCAACCGGGTACAATCCTTGAGATCCCGGATGAGATCGTTGATGAGAATGTGGCTGAATGGCGGAGATGTCTCTTTGGCTTCTTTCTGGGATTTTCGATGCCTTTTCATGCTGCACGCTCTATGGCCATGCGTGCTTGGAAAGCCAGCGGTCTACAGGACGTGCGCTCCACAGTTAATGGATATCTCGTCTTCCATTTTCGAACTGAGGACGAGGTTCATGCAATCATTGATCGCGGTCCTTGGTTGTTTGGAGGTAAATATATTTATTTAGAACCATGGCAACCGCATTTGAATCTTGAACTTTCCGGTATTGAAATGCACCCAGTTTGGGTCCGTTTGTATGACCTGCCGTTTTCTTTGTGGACAACAAAAGGCCTTGCCATGGTTTCAAGCATGGTTGGACAACCTATCTCTTGCGACAAGATGACTTCTGATCTTTCTAGATTGGAGTATGCGAGGGTATGTGTTTGGCTGAATGCAAATTACCCTCCAGTTAAGAACTTCGAGATCAGATGTAAGCTCTCTTCCGAGCCCATCCAAATCCGAGTTGAGTATGAGTGGCTTCCAAAGCATTGCCTTGAATGTTGCTCCTTTGGTCATCGATGTTCGGATCCAGCAAAGACTTCAGGTAAGGATAAGAAAGAGGCAAATACCTCTCTTAGCGACCCTTTGAATAAGGGTAACAAGAATGAGGCAAATACCTCTGTTAGCGCCCTTTGCATAAGGGTAAAGAAATGGCCAAGGTCGCTGAGAATTTGAAAGCTGTTACTCTTCCAACAAATTTTGTAACACATGATGTGCCCTTTAAGGCTGCTACAGTTTTGAGTACAGAGTCAGTATCAGATTCTGACTCTTTTTCTCCATTTGCGACTAACCAAGGTAGGCTATTGGGTTCCATCCAGTGTTTTACAAATCATGAGGCATCTGTTTCGTCAGGACGGATAAATACAGGGCAACCTCCTATGTTTTCTCCCTCTCGATGCTTGTTCAGATTGTTTGATCAAACCTTATGTTCCAATATCTCATCAATTTGCAAACTTTTTGCTCTTGGCCTTTTTTCAATGAAACCCTCTGGTTGCATCATATAGATGCTTTTGTCAAGATTTTCATTCAAAAATGCAGTCTTGATGTCTATTTGCCGTATCTCATAATCATAATGAGCAGCAATGGATAAGAAAATTCAAATTGATTTAAACATAGCTACTGGCAAGATGGTCTCAGCATAATCAATCCCTTCTTTTTGGGTATAACCGTTTGTCACTAGCCTTGCTTTGAAGGTTTCTACCTTCCCATCAACTCTTCTCTTTCTCTTGTAGACTTACTCGCACTAATGGGTTTTATCCCTTCATATGGATCTATAAGCTGCTGATAAGTGTCTATTTATATATCATTTTCATATCAATTCGTCCATGGTTCTTTGCTATATTACTTGGTATTTTTATGTTTTTGTGTGGTTTTGATGTTTGTAGGAGTTTTGGAGCAACTTGCACAAAAATGGAGTAAAACCCTTATTTTCACCTCTGCTAGTCA
>SNVD02011291.1:0-55454 GCA_013180625.2 Boswellia sacra | reverse complement strand
ATAGAAGCTTAGATTCATGGACAGAATTCGCTAGTGGCCTTCCACTAAACTGGATAATTGGCCTGCAGATTCTCATTAGGGTCATTTCATCTCGTGTCTCCTAATGTCTGCTCATGCATGATACCGTAATAAAAGGAACCAAATGTTGGAGGAAGTGTGTTCCTGATTATGATGGTCCATTGCTAACATCCACATGAACATGTCTGTGCAGTTGATGGCATACTTGACCGTAGCTGCAGTGGCTGCTGCAGCACAATCAGCAGTATTTGCAAAGATTGGACAACCAGAAGTACAATGGATGAAGATATGCAATATGTATGGGAAATTCTGCAACCAAGTTGGAGAAGGAATAGCAACCGCAGTTTTGGCCAGCCTAGGTATGGTGGTTCTGTCTTGCATCTCTGCTTTCAGTCTCTTCCGCTTGTATGGTGGTGCCAAGGGCAAAAATGGTGCTAGATGGTAGGTGCAACTGCCATTTACCTAATTGAACTACCTTACTTTGCTATCTATTATCCAGAAAGGTTGGTGTAATTTGTAGTTTTGTGTTATAAATGAAATGAAAATTTGATGATGATGAAAAGTGGACTCTGTTACTATTGTCTCCCTCTTTGACGATAAAACAATTAGGCAAAGTATTGTAGATTACAATCTATATATCCAGTGCTCAATGGTGCACAGCATAACCACTCACATTTCAACAAATTACTGCAAAGATTACAACCAGATGAGCACGAGTCAAGAAGAAAATAAGAGTCTCATTGCTGTAGATGACTGGTAAAGTAAGCAGATAGGTTGAGCAAATAATGCAGCAACTAGGCTAAGATTATTTCTTGATCAATAATTAGACTCTATGCCCTCTTGCTTATTTCCGTTGAACTGTCACATCCGAGACCAATCGCTTCATTTAAGCTAATAAAACTGGCCACACACTTCAAAAGCATATAAGATTTGAAAGAGACGCGAAATTAGTAAACTCATAGTCATAGATTAATTATAAATCGACCTGTAAACCTTCAAGGCTTCCAACAGTACTGTGTATTTATGAAGTCAATTAGAGCAAGACCACTGCAAGTATTGAAAATTGAATATTTTATTGACTTTAAACCAATCAAAATACCAGAGTAGCTATAAAACAAGCGGATCTTAAAAGTCTTCTATATCGTTGGTAACAAGTAATTAACAATAATCCTGACTGGACATTTTCAGAAGGGTTTTGTTAATACTTAAATAGAGACATCTTACGTTATATTCATTAAAAAAAAAAAAAAGAGGTAATGTAATATTGTTCTATTTTAATTTATTAAATAATTTATTTGTTTGTTACGCTCCTATAATAGTTATGGCCTTAATTATGGGATTATTAATTAATTTTCTCTACTATGATTGAAATTTACCTGTCACTGTAAACCATTAAACAATCAATTAAAAAAGTGATGCCTCTAGTATAGTTTCGGAGTTTTTCAGGTTGGGACCCGATCACCTAAGTGAGGAGTTGACTTTAGTATGTGTGAGTTGCAACGAAGTTGTCCAAGAGACTCCTTTCAAGACCACGTCATTTTTGTCTTACATATTTGGCAGATTAGCCTAGCTAAGACTTATTAATTTTTAACCTATTAATGGTTACCTAGCTACTTATTGCATCGAATAATATAATAAAAATAAAAGGATTTTTTTTTTTAGTTCTAAAGTTCAAATTAATGTAAATGAATGATATTTGATTCATTTTTGGGACTTTATTAGGATCATATTAATATTTTGTGGTTTTATTTTTCCTATTTTTATTTTTACTGATCAATTTCTTTATCGGTCATCTATTGAATGCTTGGTTACGTACATCTAATACCAATCACACAATAAATATAATATCAAGAAAAATTTGCAACAATTAATATGAGTGGAGGTAAATAACTCTTACCAATAATTTTACATGATGATGACAGAATGAGAAAGAGTCAACAGCTTATTAATTAATTTAATCACGTATATTATTAATAATAACAATAAGAAAATACTCATTGCTCTCAAGTCCAACTTGCCTTCCAGTTGGTCTCATTATCATAGAAGTTTCTTAGCTTAAATTAATTATTAATGGAAGAAAGAAATTGAGGCTTGTAATATGTTCAAAGTTCAACCTCTGACTCTTGTCGAGTCTTTAACTAAGCGCATATACATATATATACACATACTTTTCAATGTCTTTGTCATTGTAGTAGTTTTAGTTTATTAAGACTATTAACTAGGCAAGATGCGTGGAGAAGTTAATTCCCGGAATGGAAATGAATCCGGAATTTTGGGTTCTTTGGCTCATGATGATGCTGTTATGGTGGCCAACAACAAGCTCTAATAACATCGTAAAAGATGGTTGCCAAGACAAGTGTGGAAATGTAAATGTTTCATATCCGTATGGCATAGACGACCTCAAATGTGCCATGGACAGCAACTTCCTGCTAACATGCGACCGCAGTCATAGTCCATACCAACTGATCCTTAGGCAAAATATAGTTATTGTCAACATATCAGTGGAAGAAGGCACCATGATCGCCAGTATCCCCGCAGCAAGGAGATGCTACAATGAACAGGGACTGTTGCCCGAGAATTCTGATCCTGATCGGTATATGAAACTAGGTGGCCGCCCACTCAGGTTTTCTGACACCCGCAACAAACTCACTGCTTTTGGATGTGATACTGTGGCAGGAGTTAGTGACTGGGATGGGAGTTTTATAAGTATCTGCGGCTCCTTCTGCTCATCCAATGCCTCTATATCAATGAACATCACAGGAGATTCTTGCGCAGGTATTGGTTGCTGCCAGACTCCGCTACCCAAAAGTCTAAAGGCATTAAATTATAGTCTTCGTAGCATAAGAAATCATGCGAATAATATTTGGGAGTTCAATCGCTGTGATTACGCATTCCTAGCAGATGAGGTTGTTGATATCTCAGTGTTGCGGAAGGACACGCTTGACCCAAGTAAGAATGTAACTTCAAATGTTACGATTGAGTGGGTAGTTAAGGAAGAGAAATGCGATGAAGCAAAGTTAAATGCATCCGCTTATGCTTGTGGCCAGAACGCTAATTGTTCCTATTCAGAAAATGGCCAAGGATATCGTTGCTTATGCAACAAAGGGTTTGAGGGAAACCCTTATAAGCCATTCGGATGCCAAGGTATGAATTTCAACATCTCTTTTATTTAAGTGTGTCTTATAACTCCTTAAAAATTCCCTTGATCGTTAATTCATCTGCTAATTCATCACATTTGACAGACATTGATGAGTGCAAACAACCAGAAAATTACAAATGTCATGGTACCTGCAAGAACAGGGAAGGAGATTACACATGCAGCTGTCCACTTGGCATGCAAGGCGATGGTAAACTCGGTTGTGAAGGATTTCGAATCACCACAATTGCTGCAGGTAAGTAATTATATTGATCCTTGTTTTAGAATTTCATTGTGTTAATTTGTAGCGGCTAGCTTATAATCACCATTAAATTCCCGTTACGTTTTCAATGATAGATAGGGCAGACCTAGATTTGTGAATATTATTTTGCTCAACAACACTTCGACGACATAAAAAGGAATGGAATGCTCTGCCTTCCCCCCTCGTGACCAGTCCAAGAATTTGAGGCCATCACTGCTCAATATATGTTAGGGATATTTTTGTCTTCTAACATACATATCACTATTTTACTATTTTTCTTGTTACTCTAAGCTCAAAGATTGGGATTTTAGTCTTATAATGTTTTCCCAGCGTGTAACGTGTGAGTTTCCTTTAGCAGAGTGAGGAATAAAGTCAGGGGTAGTCTGTGTTATTTTATAAACTTCAGGGGGATATTATATTGTAAAACCTGAGGGGATTGATAATTTTTTTTTTTTAATAAGATGTAAAAGCTTGGTTGGGACAATGTGGTTTAAGCATGTAACTATTTTGATTATCTGGATGTTGAAATGATGAAAAGATCTAGCTCGAAAGCTAGTTGTGTCGCATACCATCTGATTTCTTTTTCTGTTTTTTGCCTGCATATATACGCAGTGATTGGAGCAATAACTTTTTTTGTGATTATTGGAGTATTGACTCTTGTTGCATGCAAGCAACGAAGAAAGGAGAGGAACTTCTTAAAAAATGGGGGTATCGTATTAAAACACCAACGTGTGAGGATTTTCCAAGAGGCAGAGCTTGCAAAAGCTACCAAAGATTATGATAGCAGCCACTTTCTTGGTGAAGGTGGTTTTGGCTCTGTTTACAAAGGAGTTTTACCGGATAATACTCAAGTTGCAGTCAAGAAGCCTAAAGACGTGGAAAAGACTCGGATGAATCAAGAATTCCAACATGAAATTGGCGTTGTTTCCCAAGTGAACCATAAGAATGTAGTCAAACTCTTGGGCCTCTGTTTGGAAACTGAAGTTCCAATGTTAGTATATGAATTTGTTTCCAACGGCACTCTATTCCATCATATCCATGATAAGAAGTCAAAACTTCTAAGAAAATGGCAAAACCGTCTGAGGGTAGCTACAGAAATTGCACTTGCGCTTCACTACTTTCATTCTTTAGCAGACCCTCCAATCATTCATGGAGATGTAAAATCAAGTAACATACTCTTGGATGATAACGGTACTGCAAAAGTGTCTGATTTTGGGACTTACAGTTTTGATTTCTCCAGGGCAAAATCTTTTGGTCACACACGTACAAGGGACTTTTGGTTACTTGGATCCTGAATATCTAATGACATCTATCTTAACAGCAAAAAGTGATGTATATAGCTTTGGGGTTGTGCTTGTGGAACTACTAACAGGAGTTAAGCCTGGCTCTCAAATCGCATCTGGAAAGAAGATAAATGTCATCCAATATTTTATCTCCTCAGTAGAGAACAATATGCTTTCTCAAGTCCTAGGATTTGAAGTGGCTGATGAAGGCGAAATGGAAGAGATAGAAATTGTCGCTGAGCTTGCAAAGAGATGCTTAAGTAGCAGCGGCGAAACAAGGCCAACAATGAAGGATGTTGCAGAGGAGCTTAACAGATTGAACAAGCAGCATCACAATCTTTGGGCTCAGCAGAACAGTGAAGAGACTGAGTACTTATTAGGTGAATCATCATACTCCAATGTTCTTGCTCATCCAGACACTCAAACCAGTATAGCACTTGAAATCGATCACAATTATAGTGACAGCATTTGATATTGCTATCCCTTAATGTTTCATTCAAAACGTATTCATATCTTCTCTTATATAGCATGCATGTATCCACAAATAAGTCCAGGTGTACAAGTAGCTAGCGAAACAATAAATATTGTATGTTTAACTAATAAATTGAAATAGTTTGCTTTTCTTACAATCTATTATCAAGAAATGAAGATTGGTGTACTTTGTGGTTCTGTTTTTAATAAATGAAATTTGCTGACGAAGAAAAGTGAACTTCGTGACTGGCTACTGTCTCCCTCCCTTACAATAAACAGGGCAAAGTTTTGTAGATTATAATCTACATATTTCTGTCTTTTGAGCTGGTAATTCTCCACCCAAATCAATAAAAATCGCCAGCAATTCAAATACGAAATGTGTACGAAGATTTTAACCATATATCACTACATGAAGCAAGAAGATGAGAGTCTTTGTAATATCCTAAATTTTATAGTGTACATTATATCATGTGTTATGGTTACATATATATTAATATATATGTAATGTATTTGAATTGTAATGTAATAAATGAAAGAATAAGGGGTTTAATTAAAAGAGTGATGGGTTTAATAGTCATAAAAGAGGAGAGAAGGACTAATGGGAAATTTATCTTAATATTTATCTATAAAAATGGGAAGAATTCTAGAATTTCTTCCCTCTTGCTCCTAAATGAACGGTTTCAGCTCTTCACACTCTTTCTAAGTTTTCAACACAAAAATTCATCAAGACCACAAAGAAGGGAAGGAGAAGAAAGAAAGAAAAGGGTAAGAACTCATCTTTTTTCCTTAGAATTCTTGATTTAGTGTGTGTGTTTGCAAGAATTCTTTTGGATTGTGATCTGAGTATATGAATTTTTGTTTGTGCTGCTGGAAATTTGTGTGGAAACATGAATTTGAATTTATTTTAAATGTATCTAAGTAAGGAGATGAAGATATGAGCTAGAAATGAGAGATTAGTTCAATCCTGGAATTTTTGTCTATACTGAACAGTATATGTTCCAAAAATTCTCAAAAATCATGGGGACGTTTTCTTGTTCTGAAAATTTTATGGATGAAAATAGACATGTCCAGGAGTTTATAGAAATTGTAATCACTTAAAAATTCATAGTGTGTAAATTGTAATAAATTTTGAAATTCTGGTTCGAAATTTGTGAATTTCCCCTGTTTTAAAATAGGGCAGGGAGAGTGAACTGGATTTGAGGGGGCAAACTTTGTAAAAGTGCCTGAATTTTTGTATGCAAGTTCTTCTATGTGTCATATATGAGACTGTAAATTTTCACTGAGATTGAAGCTCTGTGTGAATTGTTATAGATTTTTAAAGTTGGCTTGTTAAAACTGGAATTTTTAGTTTCCAAAACAGGGCAGTTAGAAATAAATGGATTTGAATGAGTTAAACATCTTTAAAAGCCCTGATTTTTGGTATGGAGGTATATATATATGTTATATACCAGCCTGTAAATTTTTGTAGCCATTTGAGTAGGATTGAAATTCCTACAAATTTTTAAGTTGATAGTGCTCAGTGAAGTGAATGCAGTGGCAGGATTGTTGAGGTAATGAATTTGATTATTTTGAGTGAAAGAATGACCCCAATTTGCTCTAAAAATTTTAAGAAGACATGAGGTATGTGTCTAAAAGATGTCTACCCAATTGTGTAAATTTTGAAAGTAGACAAGTATTGTTGTAAATTGTTTGTCAAAGTAAGTATAGAAATAGAGCCAAAAAGGGAAAATGTTTTACAAGTGTATGGTGACTTAAAAAGAGATTTTTGTTTTATTTTTAGGTCAATCACAAGCATCGAAAAGCAGATGTACAAGGTAAGTAAGCTAACTTTTCTGAGGCCACAATAAATTGTGTACTGTATGTATGTAATTTTGTGGATTGTAACATTGTTAATTCCTAACACCTTGATGCTGGAATGTGGATACTGTGACTGTTCTAGAAGGTTGATGTCAAACTTCTTTTATGTGTGACTGATTATGAATGGTAAAACATGATTGGCATGCCAAGACCTAGGAAGTTTAGCTCTCATAGCTTGAGGGGAGGTCTGGACCATGTGTTTCCCTACATGGGATTCGGTAGCATGGGCCCGTATCACCTGGATTGTCAGACTAGCCTCGAGCTATTTCAAGTGTAGGCATCTAAATATATTCGTACTGTTCTGTACTATTCCCTGGCTTGAGGGGAGGTCTGGACTATGTGTTTCTCTAGATGAGATTCGGTAGCATGGGTCCGGTATCACCCGGATTGTCAGACTAGCCTTGAGCATTCCGTACTCCCATGGCTTGAGGGGAGGTCTGGACCATGTGTTTCTCTAGACGAGATTCGGTAGCATGGGCCCGGTATCACCCGGATTGTCAGACTAGCCTTGAGCTATTATATGGGAACTGACTATGAAATGAAAAGTCCTACCTTGATTAGAGAGCCTTTTCCCCTAGGTGACTGTAATTGATACTGTGGAAGCTTCCTCATTATGTGATTGTGATTGGACATGAAAAAGCGATGAGTAGAGAAATGTGAACTCACTTATGTGAGGTTGAATCGACCTATAGAGGTTTAGAAAGTAAATTGGCGCGGGAGCGCAAATGTAACCGAAGTGAATTTGGAGCATTTTTTCTTTAATTATTTAGATAATGCTTGTGCAGTTAGAAATGGATAGTTTCATACTGTGGATTGAATTCTATTATTATTGTTTATTGCTGTATATTCACTTCGCTTACTTATTGAGTTTTACTCACTGAAATTGTTGTGTGCCTCAGGTGAGCAGTAGAGTGAGTTTTTGGATGGAGGACTTTTGGCATATCGACAGAGTTCCTTTGGCAATCATAGACCGCTGCCTAAATTATCATAGCCATACTGTAGGAATCCTTTTGATTTTGAATGTATCTAGCTACAGTGAATTGGTGTGGTTGTGATTAGAAACTCTGTTTTGTGTGATACTAATAGTAATTAGTGAAAGAAATAACAGAGTTCACATTTAAATGACCGTATAAATGCTATATTTTGTTTGTCTAGTATGGGTTGTGACAGTCTTATTCCAATAGACGACTAGTAATAAATTAAGCAGATTGGCTAGGCAAATAATTCAGCAACTAAAGACCGCCATTGGTATTGTGAGTAGTTATTATCACATGATGATCGTGTGAAACAATTAACATTTGGTACCTACAAGAGGTGCAAGATGTAATCTACAAGAGAAATTACTTACAGAGTTTGTGATCTTCAGAAACACGTACAATTATGCCAAATCAAAAATTAAGCTGAAGAAATAGTAGCTGGTTCACATGTTGTTACATAAAAGAGGGCTTAGATATTGCAATCTTTGTTTTAACTTTACCCAATATGACCATGAATTGAAAACATATATAAGGAGGAAATCTCCTTTTATTTTAATTGCATGTAAACTCGATCAATCTATAAATGTGATAGATTTTATATAAATTTAATAATAAGATATAATATATTTATGGGTTGTGATTGCGCTAGTCTTTCCCATGGAGCAGTTAAGATACGTGAAAGCTAGTCTAGATACCTCGATTACAAAAAATATATATATTCTTAGACTTTTTCACATTGTTAATTTACGTCGTAATTCTTTGTATTCTTAACTTGCAATCTGTACGAGGAAATCATATGGAAAAGGAATTACGAGAAACAAGGTGTTGGAGCCAAAATCAGAATTATAGCAAGTAGTGGAATGACTAATCCATCTTCTTTGCTCTAGAGTCTCACCCCTCAATTTGGACCTCCTCCTCTCCTCTATATATTATTTTGTTAAGAATTTAATGGATTCTCTCATTAATTAGTTTTATATACGATGGATTGTTGACATGATTAATGTAATTCATCTAATTATTTGGTTTAAGCTCATTAAACTTAGGCTTTATTTTAGATTTGGATTTATTCAATTTTGTGTTAGGTAAAGCTTGTGTGTCGAAACCCATTTAAGACCATCTATTCAAAGAGTATTATTTTTACTTATAATTTTTTAATCCAAAACCTTTCTATATAAATCTCTATGACAGCAATATAGTGGATAAAAAATAACTACTAATTAAAAAATTATTATTTCTTTTATAATCTTATACATTGAAAAATTGAATACTTAATTCATTAACTTTAAGCCAATTAAAATACTAAAGTGGCTATAAAACAAGTGGATCTTAAAGTCTTATTTTTGGCAACAAGTGATTAACAATATTAAGTCCCAACTTGACATTTTCAAAAGGGTTTTGTTAATACTAAACTGGGGACGTCTGGGGGTCTGGGTATTCGAGTCTAGCGGCAAAATAATTTTCAAAGCAAGGATCTTCCGTTATATTCATAAACTGCCCAAAAAAAAAAGTAATGTAATATTGGTGGTTCTATTTTAATATATTAAATAATTTATTTGTTTGTCACACTCCTATAACAGCTATGGCCTTAATTATTATTAATTAATTTCAACTCGTATTCCATCAGTCATCTAAGAATTTAATGAAATTTCTGGGAATCATAGTGTTATTGACTGCTACATGTCATTGTTATTATATTTATTTTTAATGAGATGAGTTGTCATCAAAGCTTATGGACAAATTAACAGTACATATGACCTGTGATGCGAGTCAATGCCCGGGCAGCTTCCACTGTCAATTTGCAGTGTTCACATGTTGTAACTTACTAAACCATTGAACAATCAAGTCGATTACCCCAAAGTCCTGATCCCTTAATTTCAGTTATCTAAATATTGCATCCAACAGATTAAAAAATAATGTCAAAATTTGTATAAAAAATAGTGTATGTATGCTAGAGAATATATAATATTTGCCTTAACTAATATTATTAATCTCAAATTATAAGGTTTTTCGAATTACAGTTATATTTCCGCTCAAGTTTCTAATATTACTGGGAAAGAAATTAAAATTGTACGCAAAAGATGCAGATGCATTACGTATTCTAGGCTCCAGAGTTTGTTTTATTGCGAAACTCTTTTACTATTGTTTTGTGTGAATCATCAACACTCCTCTGAGTTTGGTGACCACTTCAGTCAGCAAGGAGTTGACCTAGAAATTGCGAAGAAGCTGTCCAAGAGACTCCTTTTAGGTCCCGCTAAGCAAGCAATAAGACCCAGCGGTGGACTTGGAAATTTTTTAAGTTCACCAACTCCCGGACCCACTTGGCTCGCCTCTTCGGGGCTAAGACATATTAATTTTTAGCCAATTATTAATTACCTAGCTAATCATCACATTGCATAATATAATAATTAATATAAAAGGATTATTTTTTTTAGGTCTAAAGTTCAAATTAATGTAAATGAACGATATTTGATTAATTTTTAGGTTCATATAATATGGCTTTATTTTTCTTATTTATATATACTTAATTTCTCTTTTTGTCATTTATTGGACCATGAATACTCCTCAGTGGCGCGGACCGACATTGAGAACCAAGAGGGCCCAGGCCCTCCTAAAATTTTAAAATCTCTTAATAGTCCCTTAAGTTTTAATAGTTACAATACATCCCTTTATTAAAAATAGAAAACCTACTTTAACTTTCCACATCTTTTTTCACTTTTTAAACTCTCCAGTCGCCTCTTCACTCACTTTGCCACCTACCCTGTCCCTTCTACTTTTTTACCCACCAAATTGGTACAAAAGACAAGCACCAAGTGAGTTTATATTTTATTATATTTAATATTTTATTATTTTATTTTATACATGAAATTTTAATCAAATTTTTTATGTTCTTCTCATGTAGTTTTGTATGTTTATTATTCTCAGTATCTTACTTTTATTTTGCAGACAATCATATACCCATTTTATAGTAAGTGTAATTGAACACAGTTATACAAGACTCATAACTAATTATCATTCCTTTCAAGTAAGTTATATCGTCACTCACTATAATTAATTAACTTATTTTACTGTATTCTACAAATAAAATTTATGTAAACCTTTTTAATGTTTATTTATTTATTTTGATATAAATTATTGCTTTCTCTTTGTATCTTTTGTTACATTGAAAATTAATTAATTGATTCTTATAAAAAGAGTACAAATTGAAAAAAATTCCTTTGAATAGTAATGACTTTCTTTTCTAATTTATATTATATAGTATATTTGTGTCATATATCTCCTTATTCTTGATTTATTTGTATTGATTAGAGTAAAAAAAAAAAATAAAGATTATGTGATAGAGACTTTTTATTATTTAATGTGTTCGTAGTCTTTTTGAATAGTAGAATAGTACGTATCATTTTTATTTATCAGTTATGGAGAGATATTTCAAAAGAAAATCTACTTCTGAGTTGGCATCAAGTCTAAACAAAAGTGCTAAAAGCTGAAACAAATTACTGAAGATGTTAATTTACAAGATTTGCCTGCAGATCTTGGACTTAGAACTCGAATTTTGGAATATAATCCTAATGTCCGAGATCAAGTTCGAAGAGCTTATCTTCAAAAGGGTCCTTGTCAACCTCTTGATCACAATTTTCCCTTTAAAAAATATGGAGAAAAGTCAATGAGATTTAATCCAGCTTGGTTTAATGAATATCCTAATTGGTTAGAGTACAATATAGCAAAAGATGCCTTATTTTGCTTATGTTGCTATCTCTTTAAACCAGATATTGGTGAGCAAGCAGGTGGTGAATCTTTTGTAAGTATAGGGTTTTCAAATGGGAAGAAAAAAGAGAAGTTAAAAGTTCATGTTGGGGTCCTAAAAGTGCTCATAATCAAACTTGGGGTATGTGTGACGCATTGTTAAAGCAAGAGCAACATATAGAGACAATTTTAGTGAGACAATCTGACCAAGCTCGAATTGACTATCGAAATTGTTTGGGTGCATCAATTGATTGTATCAGATTTCTTTTAAGAAAAGGGCTTCCATTTCGTGGACATGATGAAACTGAAGATTCTAAAAATCGAGAAAATTTTCTTGAACTCTTACATTGGTTGTGTGATCATAATGAGGAAATAAGAAAAGTTGTATTACAAAATGCTCCTGAAAATTTGAAATTGATAGCACCAAAAATTCAGAAAGACATAGTAAGTGCTATTTCAATTGAAATTACTAATGCCATTATCAAAGATATTGGTGATGCATTATTTTCAATTATTGTTGATGAGTCTCGTGATGTGTCTTCAAAAGAGCAGATGGCCATTATATTACGTTATGTGGATAAAAATGGCAATGTGATTGAGCGGTTTGTAGGCATTGAGCATGTTATTGACACTATGGCACTGTCACTCAAAGAAGCTATTGATAATTTTTTTTTGAGGCACGGATTGAGTATCTCTCGATTACGAGGACAAGGTTATGATGGAGCATAACAAGGTTATGATGTAGCAAGTAATATACGAGGTAAATTTAATGGTTTGAAAGCACTTATTTTGAAAGATAATGAATCTGCTTTTTATGTGCATTGCTTTGCTCATCAACTTCAGTTAGCTCTTGTGGCTGTGGCAAAAAATCATACAGAAATTACTACTCTTTTTTTTTGGGTTGCTAATGTGTTTAATGTTGTTGGAGCATCAGCTAAAGTCGTGATATTCTCCAAGGAAAACATGCAGCAGTTATTTTTGAAGCACTCACTAATGGACAGCTTTCAACTGGACGAGGCTTAAATCAAGGAATCAATCTCAAAAAGCCAGGTGATACACGTTGGAGCTCTCATTACAATTCTTTAATAAGTTTGATTTCTATGTTTTCATCTGTAATAGATATAATAGAGATGCTAGTAGAGGATGGATCTGATGCTGATCATAAATATGAGGCCAAGCTTGTATTGAATTTTATCAAATCCTTTGATATTATTTTTTCTCTACATTTGATGAAAACAATATTAGGAATCACAAATAATTTGTCACAAGCTTTACAGAGAAAGGATCAAGATATTGTGAATGCCATAGAGTTAGTGAGAGTTTGTAAGGAAAGGCTGCAAATGATGAGGGAAAATGGTTGGGATATGTTATTGGATGAAGTTTCTTCTTTTTGTGCTAAACACAATATTGAAGTTCCTAACATGGATGATATTTTTTGGCCTCAAGGGAAATCAAGGCGTAAAGCTCAAGCGATCACACATATGCATCATTATCGTGTTGTGATATTTTTTTCTGTTATAGATATGCAGTTGCAGGACCTAAATAATCGTTTTACTGAAACAAATACTGAGTTGCTTCTTTGTGTAGCATGTCTGAATCCAAGTGATCTATTTTCTGCTTTTGATAAACAGAAGCTTATACGACTTGCTCAATTTTATCCTAAAGATTATTTAGTAGTTCAACTCAAAGCACTTGAAGATTAACTTGAAAACTTTATTGTGGATATGCGTTCTAATAGTGAGTTTTCAAAGTTGAAAGACATTTCTAGTCTTGCCCAAAAAATGGTTAAAACAAAGAAAGACAAAATTTATCCATTGGTGTATTTTCTTTTGACATTGGTACTAATTCTACCGGTTGCAACTGTCACAGCTGAGAGGACATTCTCTGTTATAAATATTGTGAAGACTGAATCACGCAATCGAATGGGAGATGAATGGATGAACGATAGCTTGCTTGCATGCATTGAGAAAGATATTTTTGATAGCATTGAAAATGAGGTAATCATGCAACGTTTTCAAAATATGAAAACTCGTAGGGGACAGTTATGACTTTGCATTTGTTGAATTGTCGAACTATCAAATTTTAATATTTTATATTTTATTTTATTGTGTTAGGATTTATTTTAAGGGGTAAAGTTCATTATATTCCCTATCTATGTGTATTTTTTTTCAATTTTCAATAATTTTTTGTTTTGTATTGTTTAGCAAAAAAATTATATAAATTTATAAATATTAAGGTGCCTCCCTTTGACAAAATCCTAGGTCTACCACTGATACTCCTTGATTATACGGACACGTAATACCATCACATAATAAATATAATATCAAAAAAATTTGCAACATTTAATATGAGTGATAATAAATAACTTTTATATATGTATATATATGTATATATGTATACTAGAGAATATATAATATTTGCCTTAACTAATATTATTAATCTCAAATTATAAGGTTTTTTGAATTACTGTTATATTTCTGCTCAAGTTTCTAATATCACTGGGAAAGAAATTAAAATTGTATGTAAAAGATGCAGATGCATTACGTATTCTAGGCTCCAAAGTTTGTTTTATTGCGAAACTCTTTTACTATTGTTTTGTGTGAATCATCGACACTCCTCTGAGTTTGGTGACCACTTCAGTCAGCAAGGAGTTGACCTAGAAATTGCGAAGAAGCTGTCCAAGAGACTCCTTGTAGGTCCCGCTAAGCAAGCAATAAGACCCAGCGGTAGACTTGGAAATTTTTTAAGTTCACCAACTCCCGGACCCACTTGGCTAGCCTCTTCGGTGCTAAGACATATTAATTTTTAGCCAATTATTAATTACCTAGCTAATCGTGACATTGCATAATATAATAATTAATATAAAAGGATTATTAATTTTAGCTCTAAAGTTCAAATTAATGTAAATGTTATATTGCATAATATAATAATTAATTTTTGGCCAATTATTAATTACCTAGCTAATCATCATATTGCATAATATAATAATGGAATAATTTCAAAAACTACCCTTGAGTTTTGGCTTAATATCAAACAAAAACCATCTATGCATTTTTAATCAATAACACCTCTAAACTTTTATTCAAATCATCAACAGTATTAATAAACAAACAAAGACATATATACCCCTCTTCTCACATACTAACATATAGTTGAAATTACATAAGTCAAACATCATAATAAATTGACCGAAATACCTATAAACTGTATAAAAATATTATTAAACAAGATAAAACATATGGGTTATAAAAGTCAAAAATACCCTTAATTGAAGTTGAATTTGAAAAATGAAGATTGCATGACCATTGGATACGAAGATTATACTTTTTTTTAAATAAAAAAATTAATTATTTTTTTTGAAAAATAGCATACGAAGATGAGACACTGTATCCAATCTTTTAAAACTATTTTTTAAAATTTTTTTCAGAAACTAAAAGTGAGAAATTTTTTTATGAAGGTGAGACATTACATAAACAACTATTTTTTTCATCTTGTGATTAGGTCCTTAAAAAAATACTTTGTTATTAAGTCCCTAAAAATGACTGAGACTTTTCAGTTTCTTAAAACAATTAAAAAAATGGTTGATCCAACGGTCATGCAATCTTCATTTTTCAAATTCAACTTCAATTAAGGGTATTTTTGACTTTTATAGCCCATGTGCTTTATCTTATTTAATAATATTTTTATATAGTTTATAGATATTTCGGTCATTTTATTACAATGTTTTACTTATGTAATTTCAACTATATGCAAGCACGTGAGAAGAGGGGTATATGTGTCTTTTTATTTATTTATTAACACTGTTGATGATTTGAACAAAAGTTCAGGGGTGTTATTGATTAAAAATGCATAGATGGTTTCTACTTAATATTAAGTCAAAACTCGAAGCTATTTTTTAAAATTATCCCTATAATAATTAATATAAAAAGATTATTTATTTTAGGTCTAAAAATTAATATGTCTTAGCCCCGCAGAGGTTAGCGTCGTGGGTCTGAGAGTTCGTGAAGTTAAAAAATTTCCACCTGAACCGCCGGGTCTTATTGCTTGCTTAGCGGGACCTAAAAGGAGTCTCTTGGACAGCTTCTTCGCAATTTCTAGGTCAACTCCTTGCTGACTGAAGTGGTCACCAAACTCAGAGGAGTGTCGATGATTCACACAAAACAATAGTAAAAGAGTTTCGCAATAAAACAAACTTTGGAGCCTAGAATACGTAATGCATCTGCATCTTTTGCATACAATTTTAATTTCTTTCCCAGTAATATTAGAAACTTGAGCAGAAATATAACAGTAATTCAAAAAACCTTATAATTTGAGATTAATAATATTAGTTAAGGCAAATATTATATATTCTCTAGTATACATATATACATATATATACATATATAAAAGTTATTTATTATCACTCATATTAAATGTTGCAAATTTTTTTGATATTATATTTATTATGTGATGGTATTACGTGTCCATATAATCAAGGAGTATCAGTGGCGGACCCAGGATTTTGTCAAAGGGGGCACCTTAATATTTCTAAATTTATATAATTTTTTTGCTAAACAATACAAAACAAAAAATTATTGAAAATTGAAAAAAATACACATAGATAGGGAATATAATGAACTTTACCCTTAAAATAAATCCTAATACAATAAAACAAAATATAAAATATTAAAATTTGATAGTTCAACAATTCAACAAATGCAAAGTCATAACTGTCCCCTACGAGTTTTCATATTTTGAAAACGTTGCATGATTACCTCATTTTCAATGCTATCAAAAATATATTTCTCAATGTATGCAAGCAAGTTATCGTTCATCCATTCATCTCCCATTCGATTGCGTGATTCAGTCTTCATAAAATTCATAACAGAGAATGTCCTCTCAGCTATGGCAGTTGCAACCGGTAGAATTAGTACCAATGTCAAAAGAAAATACACCAATGGATAAATTTTGTCTTTCCTTGTTTTAACCATTTTTTGGGCAAGACTAGAAATGTCTTTCAACTTTGAAAACTCACTATTAGAGCGCATATCCACAATAAAGTTTTCAAGTTGATCTTCAAGTGCTTTGAGTTGAACTACTAAAAAATCTTTAGAATAAAATTGAGCAAGTCGTATAAGCTTCTATTTATCAAAAGCAGAAAATAGATCACTTGGATTTAGACATGCTACACAAAGAATCAACTCAGTATTTGTTTCAGTAAAACGATTATTTAGTTCCTGCAACTGTATATCTATAACAGAAAAAAAATCTCAACACGATAATGATGCATATGTGTGATCGCTTGAGCTTTACGCCTTGATTTCCCTTTGAGGCCAAAAAATATCATCCATGCTAGGAACTTCAATATTGTGTTTAGCACAAAAAGAAGAAACTTCATCCAATAACATATCCCAACCATTTTCCCTTATCATTTGTAGCCTTTCCTTACAAACTCTCACTAACTCTATGGCATTCACAATATCTTGATCCTTTCTCTGTAAAGCTTGTGACAATATTGTTTTCATCAAATGTAGAGAAAAAATAATATCAAAGGATTTGATAAAATTCAATACAAGCTTGGCCTCATATTTATGATCAGCATCAGATCCATCCTCTGCTATCATCTCTATTATATCTACTACAGATGAAAACATAGAAATCAAACTTATTAAAGAATTGTAATGAGAGCTCCAACGTGTATCACCTGGCTTTTTTAGATTGATTCCTTGATTTAAGCCTCGTCCAGTTAAAAGCTCTCCATTAGTGAGTGCTTCAAAAATAACTGTTGCATGTTTTCCTTGGAGAATATCACGACGTTTAGTACAACATTAAACACATTAGCAACCCAAAAAAAAGAACAGTAAACAAGAGCTAACTGAAGTTGATGAGCAAAGCAATGCACATAAAAAGCATATTCATTATCTTTCAAAATAAGTGCTTTCAAACCATTAAATTCAGCTCGCATATTACTTGCTCCATCATAACCTTGTCCTCGTAATCGAGAGATACTCAATCCGTGCCTCGAAAAAAAATTATCAATAGCTTCTTTGAGTGACAGTGCCGTAGTGTCAATAACATGCTCAATGCCTACAAACCGCTCAATCACATTGCCATTTTTATCCACATAACATAATATAATGGCCATCTGCTCTTTTGAAGACACATCACGAGACTCATCAACAATAATTGAAAATAATGCATCACCAATATCTTTGATAATGGCATTAGTAATTTCAATTGAAATAGCACTTACTATGTCTTTCTGAATTTTTGGTGCTATCAATTTCAAATTTTCAGGAGCATTTTGTAATGCAACTTTTCTTATTTCCTCATTATGATCACACAACCAATGTAAGAGTTCAAGAAAATTTCCTCGAAAATTTCCTCGATTTTTAGAATCTTCAGTTTCATCATGTCCATGAAATGGAAGCCCTTGTCTTAAAAGAAACCTGATACAATCAATTGATGCACCCAAACAAGTTCGATAGTCAATTCGAGCTTGGTCAGATTGTCTCACTAAAATTGTCTCTATATGTTGCTCTTGCTTTAACAATGCGTCACACATACCCCAAGCTTGATTATGAGCACTTTTAGGACCCCCAACGTGAACTTTTAGCTTCTTTTTTTTCTTCCAATTCGAAAGCCCTATACTTACAAAAGATTCACCACCTGCTTGCTCACCAATATCTGGTTTAAAGAGATAGCAACATAAGCAAAATAAGGCATATTTTGCTATACTGTACTCTAACAAAGTAGGATATTCATTAAACCAGGCTGGATTAAATTTTTTTGACTTTTCTCCATAGTTTTTAAAGGGAAAATTGTGATCACGAGGTTGACAAGGACCCTTTTGAAGATAAGCTCTTCGAACTTGATCTCGGACATTAGGATTATATTCCAAAATTCGAGTTCTAAGTCCAGGATCTGCAGGCAAATCTTGTAAATTAACATCTTCACTAATTTGTTTCAAGCTTTTAGCACTTTTGTTTGGACTTGATGCAAACTCAGAAGTAGATTTTCTTTTGAAATATCTCTCCATAACTGATAAATAAAAATGATACGTACTATTCTACTATTCAAAAAGACTACGAACATATTAAATAATAAAAAGTCTCTATAACATAATCTTTTTAATGATATTTATTTTTTTTACTCTAATCAATACAAATAAATCAAGAATAAAGAGATATATAACACAAATATACTATATAATATAAATTAGAAAAGAAAGTCATTACTATTCAAAGGAATTTTTTTCAATTTGTACTCTTTTTATAAGAATCAATTAATTAATTTTCAATGTAACAAAAGATTTAAAGAAAAAGCAATAATTTATATCAAAATAAATAAATAAACATTAAAAAGGTTTACATAAATTTTATTCGTAGATATAATTATAAAAAGTTAATTAATTATAGTGAGTGACGATATAACTTACTTGAAAGGAATGATAATTAGTTATGAGTCTTGTATAACTGTGTTCAATTACACTTACTATAAAACGGGTATATGATTGTCTGCAAAATAAAAGCAAGATACTGAGAACAATAAACATACAAAACTACATGAGAAGAACATAAAAAATTTGATTAAAATTTCATGTATAAAATAAAATAATAAAATATAAACTCACTTGGTGCTTGTCTTTTGTACCAATTCGGTGGGTAGAATAGTAGAAGGGACAGGGTTGGTGGCAAAGTGAGTGAGAAGGCGGCTGAAGAGTTTAAAAAGTGAAAAAAGTTGTGGAAAGTTAAAGTAGGTTTTGTATTTTTAATAAAGGGATATATTGTAACTATTAAAACTTAAGGGACTATTAAAGATTTTAAAATTTTAGGAGGGGCCAGGACCCCCTTGGGTCTTAATCTCGGTCCGCCACTGATTGCAGTGCTAATTCATTAAGACTATAGTCTATAAATTAGGCAAGGTCCGCAGAGAAGTTCAGAGAATGGAAATGAATCGGGAATTTTGGGTTCTTTGGCTCATGATGATGCTGTTATCGTGGCCAACAACAAGCTCTAAAACCATCGTAAAAGATGGTTGCCAAGACAAGTGTGGAAATGTAAATGTTCCATATCCGTATGGCATAGACGACCTCAAATGTGCCGTGGACAGCAACTTCCTGCTAAGATGTGACCGCAGTCGCAGTCCATACCAACTGATTCTTGGGAAAAATTTAGTTGTTGTCAACATATCAGTGGAAGAAGGCACCATGGTCGCCAGCATCCGCGCAGCGAGGAGATGCTACGATGAACAGGGAGTGTTGCCCAACAGTCGTGGTTCTCGTCGGTATATCAACCTAGGTGGCGGCCCATTCAGGTTTTCTGACACCCGAAACAAACTCACTGCTTTCGGGTGTGATACGATGGCACAAGTGAATGACTGGGAAGGGACTTTTAGAAGTATCTGCGGCTCCCTCTGCTCATCTAATGAGTCTATATCTAAGAACAAGACAGGTGATTCATGCTCAGGCATTGGTTGCTGCCAGACTCCGTTACCCAAAAGTCTAAAGGCAGTAAATTATAGTCTTGGTAGCATAAGAAATCACAGGGATAATCTTTGGAAGTCCAATCGCTGTGATTACGCATTCCTCGCGGATGAGGGTGTTGATATCTCAGTGTTGTGGAAGGACACGCTTGACCCAAGTAAGACTGTAACTTCAAATGTTACGATTGAGTGGGTGGTTAAGGAAGAGAAATGCGACGTAGCAAAGTTAAATGCATCCGCTTATGCTTGTGGCCAGAACGCCAATTGTTCCTATTCAGATAATGGCGAAGGATATCGTTGCTTATGCAAGCAAGGATTTGAGGGAAACCCCTATAAGCCATTCGGATGTCAAGGTATCAGTTTCAACATCTTTTTATTTAAGTGTGTCTTTATAACTCCTCTTAAAAGTTCCCTTGATCGTTAATTTATCTACTAATTGACCATAATTGACAGACATTGATGAGTGCAAACAACCAGAGAAGTACGAATGTCATGGTACCTGCAAGAACACCGAAGGAGATTACACATGCAGCTGTCCACTTGGCATGCGAGGCAATGGTAAACGCAGTTGTCAAGGATTTCGAATCACCACAATTGCTGCAGGTAAGTAATTATATTTATCCTTTTTCAGAATTTCTTTGTGTTAATTTGTATTAGCTAGCTTATAATCACTCTTTAATTCCCGCTACATTTTCAATAATAGATAAGGCAGACCCAGATTTGTGAATCTTATTCTGTTCGACAACTCTTTGACGACATAAAAAGAATTTGAGGCCATCACTGCTTAATATATGTCAGATATTTTTTTTTTCTAACAAACATATCATTATTTTACTATTTCTCTTGTTACTCTGAGCTTAAAGATTGGGATTTCAGTTTTATAATACTTCATCAGCGTGTAAGGTTTTAGTTTCCGTTACCAGAGTGAGGAATAACGTAACGGCAGGGGTAGTTTGTGTTATTTCATAAACTTCGGGAGGATTTTTAATTATAAAGATTTGTCATAACATAACATCGTGTGTCTTAATTAGGGCAAACGTTAAACTAGAAGAGTGTGTATTTTGATTTTAAAAAAAAATATATTTTTTAATTTGTGTTCATCATTACAAATGTATGGAAATATGTGTGTTTAAACAAAAATACACATATTTCCATAGTTTAACGCAGGACACATCTCAGAGGTTTGAAAAAACTTTTTTTATTACAACTATCCCCAACCAGTTCATCCACATGGAAAAATGTTAAGTTTTGCGACTGACGAAAAAGCTCAATTGGGTTTAAGCATGTAAATATTTTGATTATCTAGATATTGACAAGATGAAAGGATCTAGCTAGAAAGCTAGTTGTGTCGCATACCATCTGATTTCTTTTTCTGTTTTTTGCCTGCATAAAATACGCAGTGATTGGAGCAGTAACTTTTGTTGTGATTATTGGAGCATTGACTCTTGTTGCATGCAAGCAACGAAGAAAGGAGAGGAACTTCTTAAAAAATGGGGGTATCGTATTGAAACACCAACGTGTGAGGATTTTCCGAGAGGCAGAGCTTGCAAAAGCTACCAAAGATTATGATAGCAGCCACTTTCTTGGTGAAGGTGGTTTTGGCTCTGTTTACAAAGGAGTTTTATCGGATAATACTCAAGTTGCAGTCAAGAAGCCTAAAGACGTGGAAAAGACTCGGATGAATCAAGAATTCCAACATGAAATTGGCGTTGTTTCACAAGTGAACCATAAGAATGTGGTCAAACTCTTGGGCCTGTGTTTGGAAACCAAAGTTCCAATGTTAGTATATGAATTCATTTCCAATGGCACTCTGTTCCATCATATCCATGACAAGAAGTCAAAAATTTTTAGAACATGGCAAGACCGTTTGAGGGTAGCTACAGAAATTGCACTTGCACTTGACTACTTTCATTCTTTAGCAGACCCTCCAATCATTCATGGAGATGTAAAATCAAGCAACATACTCTTGGATGATAACGGTACTGCAAAAGTGTCTGATTTTGGGACTTCAGTACTGATTTCGCCTGGCCAAAATCTTTTGGTCACACACGTACAAGGGACTTTTGGTTACTTGGATCCTGAATATCTAATGACATTTATCTTAACGGTAAAGAGTGATGTGTATAGCTTTGGGGTTGTGCTTGTGGAGCTGTTAACAGGAGTCAAGCCTGGCTCTCGAATGGCATCTGGAAAGAAGATTAATATCGTCCAATATTTTGTCACCTCAGTAGAGAACAATATGCTTTCACAAGTTCTAGGCTTTGAAGTGGCCGATGAAGGTGAAATGGAAGAAATAGAAATTGTCGCTGAGCTTGCAAAGAGATGCTTAAGTAGCAGCGGCGAAGCAAGGCCAACAATGAAGGACGTCGCAGAGGAGCTTGCCAGGTTGAAGAAGCTGCATCACAATCTTTGGGCTCAGCAGAACAGTGAAGAGACGGAGCACTTATTAGGCGAATCACCATACTCCAATGTTCATGCTCATCCAGACACTCAAACTAGTATAACACTTGAAATTGATCAGAACTATAGTGACAGCATTTGATATTGCTATCCGTTAATGTTTCATTCAAAATGTATTTGATGCCTTTTCTTATATAGCGTGCATGTATCCACAAATAAGTCCAGGTCCAGAAGTAGCTAGCCAAGCAATACTTCTATGTATCCAGCAGCAATTTCTGCTTTAACTCTTACAATTTTTACAAGCAATGCATGGTAGCTAGCTTTCAAATAATTATTCAAATATTTATTCAATAAGGATAAACAAGGCAAAGTTTTTGCGGATTATAATCGACATATTTGCGTCTTTTATGCTTATATTTCTCCACCCAAATCAATAACAATTGCCAGCAATTCAGACATGCATGAGATGCGTACAAAGATTTCAACAATGCATCATTACGTGAAACAAGTAAGAAAATGAGGGTCTTATTGCAATAGACGAGTAGTAAATTATGTAAGCAGATTGTTGAGCAAATAATTCAACATCTAAGCTAAGATTAATATTTCTTGATCCATATAATACCTAAATTAAACTAGTCTCATGTCCTATTAGTTGAACTATCACATCCAAGTCAAACTGCATCGGCCAAGAACTGGCCAGTGGCCACACGCTTCAAAAGCATGTAGGATTGAAAGAGATGAGAAATAAGTAAGCTCATGATCATAGCTCATTAATCAACTGGCACTCATGAACTGTTGAACTTAGCAAGCCTAATCCTTTAATTTCAGTAATCTAAATATTGCATCCAACAGATAAAAATTACGTCAAAATTTGTATAAAAAATAGTGTATGTATACTAGAGAATATATAATATTTGCCTTAACTAATATTATTAATCTCAAATTATAAGGTTTTTTGAATTACTGTTATATTTCCGCTCAAGTTTCTAATACTGGGAAAGAAATTGAAATTGTATGAACAGACGCAGATGCATTACATATTCTAGCCTCCAGAGTTTGTTTTATTACGAAACTCTTTTGCTATTGTTTTGTATGAATCATCAACACTCCTCTGAGTTTGGGACCACCTCAGTCAGCAAGGAGTTCAGCTAGAAATTGCGAAGAACCTGTCCAAGAGACTCCTTTTAGGTCCCGCTAAGCAAACAATGAGACCCAGCGGTAGACTTGGAAATTTTTTAAGTTCACGAACTCCCGAACCCACTTGGCTAGCCTCTTCGGGGCTAAGACATTAATTTTTAGCCAATTATTAATTACCTAGCTAATCATCACATTGCATAATATAATAATTAATATAAAAGGATTATTTATTTTAGGTCTAAAGTTCAAATTAATGTAAATGAATGATATTTGATTAATTTTTAGGTTCATATAATGTGGCTTTGTTTTTCTTATTTGTATATACTATGATCAATTCCTCTTTCTGTCATTTATTGGACCATGAATACTCGTTGATTATACGGACATGTAATGCCAATCACATAATAAATATAATATCAAAAAAATTTACAACAATTAATATATGAGTGATAATAAATAACTTTTACCGATAATTATTGGTAATGATGACTGAAGAAAGAGTCAATAACTTATTAATTAATTCAATTACATATATTATTGATAAAAACAAAAAAGAAAAAAAATATATATATATATATATCTCACTTGCCTTCTAGTTGGTCTATTGTCATAGAAGTTTCTTGCTAAAATTTTATTGGAAGAAATTCAGTGCGGCTTGTGACGTGCTCAAAGTTCAACTACGGTATCAAGCTTTCAGAGTCTTTGTCATTGCAGTACTCATTCATTAAGACTATTAATTAGGCAAGGGCGGTAGAGAAGTTCGTTCACAGAATGGGAATGAATCGGGAACGTTGGGTTCTTTGGTTCATGGTGATGCTGTTATGGTGGCCAACAACAAGCTCTATAAATATCGTAAGAGCTGGTTGCCAAGGCAAGTGCGGGGATGTAAGTGTTCCATATCCGTTTGGAGTCGACAACTCCAACAGTGCCATGGACAATGACTTCCCGCTAACTTGCAGCAGAGCTGATCGTCCATCCCAATTGATTTTTGGAGAAAATGTTGTTGTTCTCAACATATCAGTGGAAGAAGGCACCATGATCGCTAGCATCGAGGCATCAAGCAGATGCTTCGATGAACCGGGAGTGTCGGCCAACTTTTCTGATTTGGATATCAGTCTAGGAGATGGTCCATTCAGGTTTTCTGACACAAGGAACAGTCACTGCTTTCGGATGTGATACGTTAGCATTCGTGAATGGCTGGGAAGGGACTTTTACAAGCATCTGCGGCTCCTTCTGCTTATCTAATGAGTTTAAATCTATGAACATGACAGGAGATCCATGTTCAGGCAATGGTTTCTGCCAGACCCCCTTACCCAAAAGTCTCAAGGCTTTGAATATAAGTCTTGATAGCATATCCAATCACACGGATAATATTTGGCATTTTAATCCCTGTGGTTACGCATTCCTAGCAGATCAAAGTTTTAATATCTCACTGTTGTGGAACTCGCTTGACCCAAATAAGAATGTAACTTCAAATGTTACGATTGAGTAAAGTAGTTAAGGAAGAGAAATGCAACAAAGCAAAGTTAAATGCATCCGCTTATGCTTGTGGCCAGAACGCCAATTGTTCCTATTCAGAAAATGGCCAAGGATATCGTTGTTTATGCAGGGAAGGGTTTCGGGGAAACCCCTATAAGCCATTCGGATGTTATGGTATGAATTATTTTCATTTAAATGTGTCTTATAACAACATTTTTTTTCTTTCCTTTCTATAAAATTCTCTTGATTGTTTATTTACTAATTCATCATGCTTGATAGATATTGATGAGTGCAAAGAGCCAAAAATATACAAATGTGATGGTACCTGCAAGAACACAGAAGGAAATTACACATGCAGCTGTCCACTTGGCATGAGAGGCGATGGTAAACTCGGTTGACAAGGATTCCGAATCACCAAAATTGCTGCAGGTAAGTAATTATATCGACCCTTTCTCAGAATTTTATTTTCTTAATTTGTATTATACAAATTTGTAAGTATATTTTTATTCAATTAATCTTTGACAACTTAATAATAAAAAATAAACGTAAAAAAAGAACGAAAGAAAGAGGAAAGCTCTGCCCTCCCTCCTTGTGATTGGTCAAAGAATTGAGGGCGTAACTACTCAATCTGGTATTGGTTTTTTTTTTTTTAATTTTATAGCATTATTTTACTACTTGTCTTGTCTTGCTACTTTAGTTAAGCTTAAAGAACGGTATTTAAGGGTATCACATGTGTTAGTTTCCATTAATAGTTAGAGACTAACAGCAGGGTACTTTGTGTTATTTCATGAACTTTAGGAGGCTTTTTGGTAGAGGTTTAGAAATTTTTCTCTAGAACTATCCCTATACATTTTGGAAGTGATGAAAATGATGAATTGAGAGTTAATATGGTTTAAGTGTGCAATTTTTTTTTATAACGACTATTAAAAATATGAAAATATCTGGCTAGATAACTAGTTGTGTCGTATGCTATCTAATTAATTTCTTTCTTTGCCTCCATGTATATGTGCGTAGTAATTGGAGCAATAACTTTTGTTGTGATCATTGGAGTATTGACTTTTATTGCATGCAAGCAACGAAGAAAGGAGAAGAATTTCTTTTAAAACGGGGGTATGGTATTGAAACACCAACGTGTGAGGATTTTCCGGGAGGCAGAGCTTGCAAAGGCTACCAAAGATTATGATAGCAGCCACTTTCTTGGTGAAGGTGGTTTTGGCTCTGTTTACAAAGGAGTTTTACCGGACAATACTCAAGTTGCAGTCAAGAAGCTTAAAGACGTGGAAAAGACTCGGATGAATCAAGAATTTCAACATGAAATTGGCGTTGTTGTTTCCCAAGTGAATCATAAGAATGCTGTCAAACTCTTGGGCCTGTGTTTGGAAACCAAAGCTCCAATGTTGGTACATGAATTCATTTCCAATGGCACTCTATTCCATCACATCCATGATAAGAAGTTAAAAAGTTTAAGAACATGGCAGGACCGTCCGAGAGTAGCTACAGAAATTGCACTTGCACTCGACTATTTTCATTCTTTAGCAGACCCTCCAATCATTCATGGAGATGTAAAATCAAGTAATATACTCTTGGATGATAACGGTACTGCAAAAGTGTCTGATTTTGGGACTTCAGGATTGATTTCTCCGGGCAAAATCTTTTGGTCACACGCGTACAAGGGACTTTTTGTTACTTGGATCCTGAATATCTAATGACAGTTATCTAAAACGGTGAAAAGTGATGTATATAGCTTCGGGGTAGTGCTTGTGGAACTGTTAACAGGAGTCAAGCCTGGCTTTCAAATGGCATCCGGAAAGAAGATTAATACCATCCAATATTTTGTCTCCTCTATAGAGAACAATAATCTTTCCCAAGTTCTAGGCTTTGAGGTAGCTGGTGAAGGTGAAATAGAAGAGATAGAAATTGTCGCTGAGCCTGCAAAGAGATGCTTAAGTGGTAGCGGTGAAACAGGGCCAACAATGCAGGATGTTGCAGAAGAGCTTACCAGGCTGAAGAAGCTGCATCACAATCTTTGGGCTCAGCAGAACAGTGAAGAGGCCGAGCACTTATTAGGTGAATCATCATGCTCCCATGTTCTTGCTCATCCAGACACTCAAACTAGCATGGCACTTGAAATCGATCAGAACTTCAGTGACGGCACTTGATGGCTTTTCTTATATAGCGTGCATGTATCCACAAACAAGTCCAGGCCCACAACTAGCCAGCCGAATAAGTCCAGCAGCCATTTGTGCTTCAACTCTTTACAATTTACAAGCAATTCATGGTAGCTAGCTATCAAATAAATATTCAATTAAATATCTTATTTTGAATTACATATATAATCTTTGGTAATGCAAAAATATTAATCAAGATTTCGGTGTGCCACCATGCTTTGTTATTATTATTATTAAATAATTGCGGTATTTTTGTTATTATAATATTTGCATGTTTAATTATTTTTGGTGCAAGGTGGTAAGTCTCCAAACTGCGCGCCCTCTAACTAATTAATTGGATTGCCCTGCTTTACTGTCTATTATCCAGATATTAAGGTTGGTTTACTTTGTAGTTTTGTTTTTAATGAATGAAAATTTGATGACGAAGAAAAGTGAACCTCGTGAATAGCTATGTCTTCCTCTTTACAATGAACAAGGCAAAGTTTTGTAGATTATAATCTACATATTTGTGTCGTTTGGAGCTTGTAATTCTCCACCCAAATCAATAACAATCGCCAGCAATTCAATTCAAATATGAAATGTGTACAAAGATTTCAACTATACATTACTACATAAAACAAATAAGAAAATGAGGATCTTATTGCAAGAGACGAGACGACTAGTAAATTAAGCAAGCAGATTGGTTGAGCAAATAATTCAGCAACTAAGCTAAGATTAATATTTCTTGATCCATAATAATTAAATTAAATTAATCTCTTGTCCTGTTTGCACTATCACATCCAAGTCAAACTGCAGCGGCCAAGCGATCATAACACTGGCCAGTGGCCACACACTTCAAAAGCGTAGGATTGAACGAGGTGAGAAATAATTGTAAGCTCATTGTCATAGCTTATTAATCAACTGGCATTCATGAAATATTGAGCTTAGCAAGCCAAGACCACTTCAAGTACTGTGAGTTGTTACTATCACATGATCAATTCATCAAACAAATGAAAAAGAAATGCATTAAAATGATCATGTGAAACGATTAATTATGAACTTTTATGTGCAAGTTTGTGTCAATAATATTATGACTTTAGACACTTTGCAATTGATTTTACCTTTTGCTAGCCCTCATGCTTTTCGTTGCACCAGATAAAATCTTCCCACATTTTTGGCAGCCCATCTGCTACGCTAATTGCCAAAAAAATGTTGGAGGGACAGTTTGTGACTGACACAAGATAGCCTTTTGTTCCCTGCCCCCTTAAAATTGAACAGAACACTTTTACCATATATAATGCATGTTCTTGTGGTCCATAAGTTTGTCCGTTAAATTAGATAATTGCCTGCAGACTCTCGTTGGGGTACATCGCTTGTGTAGAAATGTTTGCTTAAGTATCATACCGTCTAAAAGGAGCCAAACGTTAGAGGAGGTGTTTACCTGATTACGACGGTCCATTGCTTATTAACTGTAACATTCCCAAACTAGCATGTGACCATAATATTATTTTTTCTTTAGGTGGATGCTCGTTGTTATTTATGTGTATTCAAATGTTGTGATAAAAGAAATAAATGTTAGGGGCCTATATGAAAATTCTGTAACTAGGGGCCCTAACCGTAAAGATATATATGTTTGTGTTTTGTACATAAGTAAAGGGGTGTTAAGGAATTCTTTAGGAGCCCATTTTCTTTTCCTTAGCTTTAGCATACACTCTCTCTCTTTCTCCCCCTGAAAAATTTGCTAAGAATTAGGAAGGAAAAGGAAGAAGTTGGAAGATAAAGAGGTAGAACTTACTTCCCCTTCAAATTCTTGTATTTTTTTCTGAAAGGAATTGTTATGGCATAGCATGATTTATGCAATTTTTGTGTTATTCATACTCTAAAACTTACTAGATCAACATGATTTAGTGTGAGTTATGAAAGAATTAAGAAGATGAGATGATGATAGGAAGTTAGAAATAATATTTGAGTTCAAATTTTGCAGGGCTTTTGTACTAAGTAGTGTTGAGTACGAAAATTCCTAGAAATTATAGAGTTAATTTCTGACTCTGAAATTTTTAGGAGTATATAAAATTTTTAATCACCTAAAAATTCGAAGTGTATGATTTTTGACGAATTTTTGAAGCTGCTGAAATGAATTTGAACATCCACTGTTTTGAAACAAAGCATGGGGAACGAATTTTAGATGAGGACCTTATCCTTCATAAAAACTCATGATTTTTGGTGTCTGAGACCTTGGATATGTTTTCTTTTAAACTGAAAATTTATATGATTTTCGGAGCTTTGTAGGAATTTTTATGATTTTTCAAGGTTGTGTTAGTGAAACCGAAAATTTCAACTTTCAGAACAGAATAAGCAAAATAAATTGTTTTTAACTGACCTAAACTCCTTAAAAAGTTTTGATTTTTGGTGGGATCATTTTTAGATGTGTCTTTTATTAGAATGTAAATTTTTGTAAACACTTGATGATTGTTGAGGCTTATATAAATTTTCAAAGCCGGACTGCTCCGTTGGAGAGACCATTAGACAAGAATTGAAAGTGTACCAAATCAAGTGTTTTCAAGGGGGCATATGACCCTATTTTGTTCTGATGATTTGAATAAGACTTGTTATATGTGTGTAAATGATGTCTACAAATTTGTGTAGATTTTGAGATAAGCATTGACTTTCTAAAAATCATCCAATTTAGAATATGTGGAATTGAGTCAGAAAAAGGATTTATTTCTACTGATTTTATGTTGATCCTTAAAGAAATTTTGTTATAGTTTCTACAATGAATTAATGAGTCTATAGTAGAACTTGATCAGGTAAGTAAGCTAACCCTGTTCTGAGGACACAATAGACTTATTAATTATGTTATGTGAATTTATTGAATACCAATGTGATGTTAATTAAGCAACTATGTTATGATGGATGGGAAGCTTGATTTTGAACTTGCGTTTATGAGATTGAGATGTTAAGGCATGGAATTATGCCTATAGCCTTGATGTGTTATGACATGGGATTATGCCTATGGCTTTGGTGTGTTATGGCATGTAATTGAGAATATAGTTTTGATATGTGAATGGCATGGAATTGTGCCTAAGACTTTAATATGTCATGGTCTGGAAATAGGCAAATGGCCTTATATGTGATGGCATGAAGTCTATGTATTTGGAAAGTGATATGTGAGAAATTATGAAAATGATGGTTCATGCCTATTTTCCTTGGGGACCAAGCTTCCATCTTAGGATTAATTAGTATGGAGGCCACCTCTTAAGATTGTGTAGAGGCCACCTCTTGAGGATCATTGAGACCGCAAAGTGTCATACACGATACGAAGTGTCACATGCGTACCGTTATGAGCAATTTCACGGGGACCACCTCTTGAAATTGAGTGGGGGCCTCCATTTGAAGGTTATGGAGACCACAAAGTGCCATACACAATACAAAGTGCCATATGTAAACCATTGTGATTGATTGAGTGAGGGGAGGTCCAAATCATGTGTTTCCTCGTTAAGGATTCGATAGCATGGGTCCAGTATCATTCGGATTGTCGGACTAGCTTCCAATTTGTGATAATGTGTGATATGTGTCCCTATGATTGTGGTGAATTGAGATGTGTGAATGTGTGAGTGTATGAAGTGAAATGTGATGCGTTATGAGAATAGAAAGCATGCCTAAGAATCTTAGGGATGTTAATCTCTAAATGCGTAATCAATGCATGAGGGTTACCTCTTGAAATTGTATGGGGGTCACCACTTGAAGGTTATGAAGACCATAAAGTGTCACACACAATACAAAGTATCACATGCAAATATTGTGTGATTGATTGAATAAGGAGAGGTTGAACTATGTATTTCCTGGCATAGGATTCAGAAGCATGGATCAGGTATCGCCCAGATTATCGGACTAGCCTCAACTTTGTGAACTATGTGATAGATCCCTAAGGTTATATCGAAAAGAAATAATGTATGTATGTGTACGTAAGTGATGAAAATGGTATAAGAAAGGCATGTGAAACAGAATATTGGCGCTAGAGCGTCGATGTTATTGCGCAGGAGAGTAATCCTTAACCGACTTAAGCTAGTCTGGACAAAAAGTTAGCGCAAGCATGCAACTCATACGGTATATAAGTGCAACGTTAGGACTCTGAAAAGTGTTACTAACATGAGACTTGGTGCAGGAGCGCAACCTCTGAAGTCTAAATACTATTTTTATGACTTTTAACAAGTAATTATTACTTGTGAGACAAGTAATAAACAATACCACAATTTGTATTTGATTTTCTATTGATTGATTGTTGCTAATGTATTCAATTAGCTTACTTACTCAGTTTATACTCAGTAGCTTTATTGTGTGCCTCAAGTGATTAATGTTGCTCAAACTAAGGAGGATTTTGGCATAGTGATGACCGATTTTCCCTTGACAACTCATTGTCTACTGTATTACCATTGTTGTGTTTATCGTTTTTGCCATTTTAAGTTATAAGTGGAAAAACAAATTCCTAATAGTTCTATAGTGAGCAAATATTGGAAACTTGAGGATCATTGATAACATTCATATTTTTATTTATTTAATTTTTAATATATGGAAAGAATGAGTGATCTGGTTGCACTCAGAATCCCTCGGGAATTAGGGGTGTGACATTAACATACCACATGAACATGTCTCTGCAAGTGATGGCACACTTGACTATAGTTGCAGTCATGCCAAGGGCAAAAATGGTGCAAGATGGTAGGTGTGCCAACCACCATTGACCTAATTGAATTATCTTGCTTTACCATCTATTATCCAGAAGGGTTGGTGTAATTTGTAGTTTTGTATTATAAATGAAAGAAAATTGTGATGATGAAGGAAAGCTCTATTAGTATTGTCTCCTTCCTTGACAATAAAACAAGAAAAAGCTTTGTTATAATTTACAGATGTGTCTTTCAAGCTATTGTCTACCTAAATCAATAACAATCGCCAGCACTTTAAATACAAGTCATTAAAATGGTTAAACAACGAATTATACCCATTGATTTAATGGTGTATAACCATATACATTTCAAAAAATGAATCAGTACATGAATCAAGCAAAGTGACGATTAAGCTAAGATCATTTCTTAATCAATAATTATTAATTAAGATACCCTTTTGGTTCTATTAGTTAAACTATCACATCTGAGATGAATTACATCAATTAGATGAATAAACACTGCCCACACACTTCAAAAGCATAAGATTTGAATGAGATGAGAAATAAGTGAACTCATAGTCACAGCTTATTAATCGCCAATAAACCTTCCATGTCACACCCCCAACCCTAATGGATCCTTAGTGCAACAAAAAACGTTCATTCATATAAAAAATAGAGAACTAAGGCAAATGACATTAACATTATTCAGAAAACTATAGTTCCCTACAACTGTCAACTAAAATACAGTATTATATGCAACTATAGCTTAGAAATCAAAATAATGATAAACAAAGACAATAGTAGTGCAGCGGACAAATGGTTGCCAAGGGAACTCTATTGTCACTATGCCAAAATCCTCTAAACATGCTGAAATTCATCAGTCACCTGAGATACATAATAGACTAATGAGTATTAACTCAGTAAGTAAGCTATATTAGTGTATTAACAATTGTCAATGAAGAAAATCCAACATAGAATATCATTCATAACCATTGCTTATCATACAAGTAACTAATTTCTTGTCAGACAAGCCATACAAACAAATTAGAAATAATAAAAGTTGTGCACCTACGCAAGGGACCTTGCACGCCTGCACAAAGTCTCTAGTTCGATGTAAGTTGCAAACCATAGGGGTTGCACTCTTGTGCCACACATGATGCACGCAAGGTTTTTGTCTAGAACATTTCAGTCGGCAAATGTTGCGTTCCTGTGCCATAACTCTATCTAATAGGCCTCCACTGGGCCATTTTCCCTTTTTATGCATCAATACACAAACTTATTATACTTATCACATATAAAACATAACCTTAGAGACATAAATCACTTATTATCATAAACTGAGGCTAGTCTGACAATTCGAGTTATACCAGGCCCATGGTATTGAATCCCACGCAAGGTAACACATGGTCCAAACCTCCCTTTATTCAATCAATCAAAATGGTCTGCACGTGGCATTTTGTATTATGTATGACACTTTGTAGTTTTCATAATCTTTAAGAGGTGACCCCTATACAATTTCAAGAGGTAGCCCCCATGTAATCAATCATAATAGTCTGTACATGGCACTTTGTATTCTGTATGATACTTTGTGGTTTCCATGATCTTCAAGAGGTGGCTCCCATGCAATCAATCACTCAATGAGAGCTTGGTGTCCCTAAGGTTTTAGGCATGAATCTTCACTTTCATAGCATATCACATATCATTTTCACCTCATTTCATCCCATCACATATCAAATCCATATGCACAAATTTCATGCCATCACATATCAAATCTATATGCACAATTTCGTACCATCACATATCAATCCATATGCACAAGATCACAATCAAGCTTTCAATCAAAACATAATTTTCATATATATTTACATATGCATATGAAAAAGCACACATCTCACAAACAATAATATAGTCATTGTGACATCAGCTAAGAGTCTAGTTTACTTATATTGCAAGATCCTTATTTCAACCTCTCTTCTTCCTAGAATCTTCTCATTCTCCTTCAATTATCTACAATATAGAGAGAGAGTTGGGGGTTTTTTCGAAAAGCAAGAAATGAATTCTCTAGAGTGGCCTTGAACCCCTACCTTTTATATATTAACACACACACACACACACACACCCACACACCCACACATTTCAAGTTAGGGCCTCAAATTCTTAAATCTTTCAATTAGGCCCCCTAACATTTTTTTCCCATTATCATAACACTCAGGTGCACACAAACAATAATATACATATACTCTAAAGCAAAGTAATGTCATGGCCACTTACTAGTTTGGGATGTTACATTTGAAGCTTCCAACACTCTGTATATATGAAGTCAATTAGACCAAGACCACAGTATATAAGTAGTGTGAAACAATTAACCTTTGGAATCTACAGGAGTCATGATGTAATCTACAAGAGAAAATATCTACAAGACTTTGTGATCTTCAGAAACACGAACAATTATTGCCTGAAAACATTACATGTTTTTACATGAAAGAATTCTTAGATTGCAATCTCTCTCTCTCTCTCTCTCTCTTAAACTTTACCTGCGATGCTACATCTATCACTTATTTACAACCAACTTTTTTCACAACTTGAATTGGTAAAATTTTATTGGATGTGTAAAAAATGAAAACAAATAAGGATGCTAAATTACATGACATAACAATTATTTATCTACTAATATTTTGCCAACTTATATTCACTGCAACAAAGAGGACTTTTTACGGCGGGCCAAAATCGTCGTAAAAATACTTCTACGGCGGTTGTGCGGGGGTTCACAATCGCCGTAAAAACAACCGCAGTAAAAGCTTTTACGGCGGTTTTGGCCCGCCGTAAAAAGTCTTTTACGGCGGTTCTCTTGTTCGACGCAAAAACAAACGACAAAACTATAACTTTTTTACTACGAACAGTAAACCGCCGTAAAAACACACCCAACCGTCGTAAATGATTATTTCAAATTATTTTGCATTGACCACGAAATCGCCATAAAAAATCCTTTTTTCAGCTTTATTGCTTTTACTATTTTATATTTAACTTCTATCAAAAAAATATTTTGATATGCTAATCATGGCTTGTGAAACATAATAGAAAAAATGAACTTCAAACTAAGTAGGTAAATGTACATTGTTGTGCTGGTAACTGGGTAATATCTATAGAAAATAGAAAAAAATTAAATAAATTTTGAACTGCAACTAAAATTTTATTTTCTATACAACCATTTGAACTAGTAAACAAATTGGAGCTATAAGAAAACTAAAAAGTGATCATTACAGGCATTTAAACGTTGCCAATTAATCGGGGTTGACAAAAATGCTTAACAATTTGTAGAAATTGAACTGTTTACTCGTGTCCGTAGAAAATCTTCAAAAATGGTTGAGGTAGCACAGCCCAACTCTTGATGGTTGGTACATATATCTCCATCATCATGAGTTGATCTTCAGCTTGTGATTTTATTCAATAATAACAGAACTAACAAGAATATAGACAACTCAAGCATAAACTTGGGAAGTGTCACTCGTTCAATGATTTGTTGCCACCTGAAAGCAAATACAAAGCATACAAACTTTAACCCAACATAAATTATTAGTAATCCATCATCAGCAAAGAACCATCATAATCAAGTATGAAAACCTTTAATGTGATAAAGCAACTAATTACATGGTCAAATTTGTATGTAAAAGCAAGATATCCAGAAAACGTGCATGCTTTTATTACATATGAAAGAATAATATGATGACATGTAAAAGCAAAAGAGGAATATGCTGGCAACATGTTTATCCAAGTCCTCCAATCATGCAAAAAGTCATGCTGTCCACTTTAATAAAGCAACTCAATATAAGAGCTTTATAAAGACCAAAGCTAAATTCTCCCACCTAAGATAATAAAGTAGGACCTCCACTTTTGACATGACTCAATGATTGATTTGTAATTAATTCCCCAGTTTTCTACTTCAACTCCACTCTGGAAATTCAGTACAGCAGTGATTCCCTGTTGCAGTGATTCAGTACAGCAGTGATTTGTAAATGAATATGCAACCAACGAGACGGCAAAGAAATAAAATCAATGAAAATATATCCAGACAACACTTGCACCTTTGCAGATAGTCTAAGGCAATAGGAAATATAATGGAAACCACAAATAGCACAGGCATTAACAGTTGAGAACTGGATTTGCCACAAGAATTATATAAGGCAGGACAAAAACCAGTGAGAATAGCAAACTGCTTATATGCGAAAGTGTATAATTAAAAAGATCACTGCTTCAGCAGAAGGCTAAGAAAATAGAATATCTATTGGTGCAAGATACAACTTTCCACTCATATTTAAATTGATATCCATAAATTATTCCTTTTGGAACATTTCCAACGAACAATAGAAATTTCATATTTATGTTACTGTTGTTACATTATATTATTAATTTTCTCTTCTAATTGTTAATTAAAAAAGAGACACTTACCGCATTAGACAAAGTTTTTACATCAGCTTCATTTTGTATGCATGACCCCAGGTATATTTGCTCTATAATCTATCAAAATGAACACTAATGTTATGAGTAAGAGAGAAAGCATTCTACTCAACATCATAGATCCATATACTATAGATTATTTAGAGGATGAACATCACACCTTATTGTAGCGCATACCAAGAGAGTGATTTTAGTATAGCTCGCCTTTAGAACGATCTAGTGCCTTAATATACTCCTCCAGTGGGAAGCTCCCATGAGCCCATTCTCCCTCTCCAGACTCTTCTTCAGAGAAAACACAAACAATTTGGTTCAGAGGCTGAGAAAGAATATTCTGATCAGAGAGTGATTGAACGTTTCCATTTTGATTATTCAACAGCTTCCACCCCTGAGCTGATAGAAACTTAACAGAAAACACAACAAACCCAACGTTCGCACAGCGTTCAGAAGACACTTTTAAATTTGATGCCAATATTGCTTTGTTCCAAGTGGCAACAGACAAGCGACCTTTATTAAATAAAATATCAAGGTCACTTGAAAGATGCAGTTGTTGAATTGGAAAAGGAGAGAAAGGTCTTTCAAGGACTTGGCTAAAAGATCCTGTCTTCTTTGTCAGCATCTTCCTGAAGAAACCAAAAACTGAAAAAGATAAAAAGATGGTGATGAACAGAGCAAAATGCCAACATCTAAAAACTTTGACAATAAGCTACAAATTTAATTGCAAGTGAGAAGAAACATAATATGATTAATCAAGAACATAAGGTAAGCACAAGGCAATGCTTCACCCTTCCCCCAAATCTATAAGTTTTCTCACTTAAATTAATTCACTCAGATGCATAGTGTAGCCGTTTTCATGGCTAACTGCTACCCAATCCGTAAAGTCCACTCAGTAAAATTATCAATAAATCAATTGCTAGCAATTTCCTACCCTAGGATACTAGAAAAATCCAATTCCATAATAATTTATCTTAATGCCATAATTAATTATTGAATAACCAAAAAAATCATGCATTACAAGCACTACATAACGAATAAACACCTCCACACACTAAATTCATATCTTTTTATGACTTTTAGCCAAAAGTTAGACGGAGTGTGACTCAATTACCCCCAAACAAAAAAGAGATATCGTTTTCCCAAAATCGCTTTCGTTGCCGAAGCCTAACTAACGGCCGTGCCAGATCAAGCGCCCGATCAACCGACAGCCGTACGCAATCACGCGTGCAATTATATTGTCGATTCGATTGCTAATAAATATCAGTTACTTACTGCATATCGTCGATGTCGTTCAACTCAGTAAATCTCCCGCCAGACGAATCACTTGCCTTCTTTAACGTGTCACCGAACATGATGATCCGCGACCTCTCCACATTACTCTAAAGAACGAGATAGCAATAACAATAATATCGATACTTTCTTAAATTTTTCGAATCAAATGCTTAAAAAAAAAGAACGAATTGGAAGACGAGTACAAGTCATGATGTAACTACCCCTTTTCTCAGAGAGTGAACGATGGTTTTGCCATCCGCACACAGCGCGAAGCGAATTCCAAGAGGTTTCTCCAAAGTGACCATGTACTCATTCAAATTCATCTTGAAATTTGAATTGCTGTTACTGGACATTGCATGAATCGTCAAAAATCATTTTTGACGTGTATTCGAGTGGGAAACCGAAGAATGAGGAGACGAATGTTGAGTTTGAAGTTGCTGAGAGGAAGACTGATGATAAGTGTCTATTTATATATCATTTTCATATCAATTCGTCCATGTTTCTTTGCTATATTCCTTGGTATTTTTATGTTTTTGTGTGGTTTTGATGTTTGTAGGAGTTTTGGAGCAACTTGCACAAAAATGGAGTAAAACCCTTCATTTTCACCTCTGCTAGTCAACCATCTTCTCGGATTTAATTGTATTGATATACAATGAAACCGATGACATATCATATACCGTTGAAAAGCTCTCGAAGTCTACTTTTTGGAGAAATTTACGGTTTATGAATCCATTCAGTGTACCAAAAGTTGTAATCAAAACAGTGTGAGAAGTGTAGAAATGTAATTCCACACATCATTGTAGCATGTATAATACGGGACACTGTAGCACGTTACTGTAGCAGAGTATTTAAACACATTTTAGGGTTTTATTTTCATAACTTGAAGAGGGGAGAACGTGGTGGAGGCTGCAGCTCTGGAATTCTTTCATCTCTTGGAGTTCTTGAAGGAGAAAGGAAGCTTGGAAAGAGGAAGAACTACAATCCAAAGAGAATTACATCAAATTTGCTAAGTTTTTCCCTTCCCTTTCATTTTCTGGAATGTCTCCATGTTGTATTGTATTTACCACGTTCTTAAACATGTGTAACTGAATCTGAATTGGTTGAGGGTGATTTCAAAGCCCCTGATATGGTTTTTGTAAGTTGATTGTGTAAGGAATTGTTATCCAATTCTCTAATTGAAGTTGCTTGTATTCTCCCATATTTAATGCTTATGATTGCTTGCTGATTGTATTTGAGTGGCCAACTGAATATAATCTGGTTGTGATTTATTGCTAGACTAGAAATCTTGATCCGTAATTGTCTTGAATTTCTAATCATTAGTAGCAAAATTGTGATCAGAGATTACAATTGGAGAATATAACCTAAGTTAAATAATCCGAGCTTGTGTGTTTATTGCTTAGATCAACCTATCTTTCTTATCATAATGCATCCATTGAATTAAACTCAGAGAGCTTGTTCTAGGTTGTTTAATGGATAGAGATTAAATAAAGAGCTTGTTTTATTTAACAACAAAGTAAGGAAAGATTGGGGTAATAGAGCTTGTTATTATCTACGGTTGATAACTTCAATGCTGTAATTAGATGACAATTCTACAATTAATTCGCAAATCCATATCTTGTGGTAGAGAAGGATCCCTTAACCAGCTTTCTCCCATTGATTTTTCATTCAAATTTACTTTCTGTTTTGTTATTCTTTACTTGCATTCTTATTTCATTTAGTAAATCATTCAACAAAAATCCCCCCTGTTTAGTTTATTGTTGCTGGAAATAACAAATTCAATTAGAATCAATCCTCGTGGGAACGATATCTTACTTATCACTTTATTACTTGTGCGACTAGTATACTTGCTAGTTTCGAACGCATCAACTGAGTTGGTCAATGGAAATGTAACTAAGATTTCAGAGATTGACATGAAGAAAGAATCGGCGAATTCGGGTTCGAGTGGTGTGGAAGTGAAGGGGAAAGAGGGGCCTAGGTTTAGGGATTTGGGAGGGAAGGAGAGTATGTTGGAGGAGTTAAAAGGGTGAATTTTAGGCCCTTTAAACGGCGGTTCTCACAACCGCCTTAAATATATTCGCGTGGCATCTATTTACTGCGGTTTTTAAAAACCGCCGTAAATGAGCGTATTATAAACCCCTCTTCCTTGTAGTGATTGTAAAATAAATTAGTTGTAAATGAGTTGTAAGTATAGTGTTACTCTTACCAAATGTGACAATAAATTGACAACATAAGGAGAAAATCTCTTCTTTCTTTTGTTGCATGTAAACTCCATTAATCTAGATTTGCGATAGATTTTATATAAATTCGATAACAAGATAAAACATATTTGTCTTAGACTTCTTCACGTTGTTTGCATCGTACTTCTTCATATTCTTAGATTGCGTTCTTTATGAGGAAATCATATTGAAAAGGAAACGTTATGATAACATGGTATGGTAGCCAAAATCAGAATTATAGCAAGTAATGGAATGACTAATCTATCTTTTTTGTTCTCGAGTCTCATCTGACGGATCTTATACTCTCTCTACATATAATCTTCTAATCAATTGTTGCCTTGGCTAAAGAGCTTAACGGAGCAGGGATAAATAAGCTAGCAATTTCAACATGAAATTGATATATTTTGATGGTTAACCATAATCATAGGGTTAAGCTTTAGATTTTGAAAGATTTGAAGAATGATTAGTCCATGAAATTTTAATGAATTTGAAAGAAATTGTGTTTTGAAATAATCTATATGGAACTCTTAACGTGTTTATTTGTGTCAAAGGCGCTGGACAAGTAATTGCTCAAGCACCCTTTGTGAAAATTGTTGATACTATGCAACATGCTAATCTACAGGAACAATGATCTTTTCATCAAACTGAGAAAAAAGAAGGGTTTTCTTATACTTTTCAATTTGAATTTTTATGTTTGGATCCTTATAAACGAAGGAAAGTAAATCTATATGAAAGAAATTTTTTATTGAAAGAGTATTATTTTTATTTATAAATTTTTCCCCGAAAATATTCATATTTAAATGCATATGAAAGAAAGACAGCGGATGAAAAATGGTTATTTATTATTATTATTATTATTATTATTATTATTATTATTTCATCCTATACATTCAACAAATTGGATATTTCATTGACTTCAAGCCAATTACAATAGCAAGGTAGCTGTAAATTAAACAAGTGCATCTTAAAAGTCTTATCTTTGGTAACAAAGTAATATATTTAACATGCATAATTAATATATTTAAAAATGACAAATTTCAAATTCAGTGTCAATGGTTAAAAACATATTGATCGAGTGAATCATAATTTATATATAAATTTTATATAAAAAAACGTGATGCCGTTAAATAATATGATGATATTACCTATCAAGATCTTATATTGCAAAACATGTTTATTAATTTTAAATTTTCTAATCCTTGGTCTCACGAAATATAATGGTTGAGATGGAAAATTAAATAGTTATATTTGTCAACTCATTAATCATATCAACCATTAGATTTTATATACCAATAATTATAAGATTATATCTAATTTTATATATATATATATATATATATATATATATATATATATATATATGCACTGATTGACAGCTGACCTTACCATCGCCATGCATATATATCAACTGCACAGTCGCAAGTGTAATTCCCAATACGGTTCCTGCAAGTACCTTGAAATGGGAATAAATTTGGTTCCTCGCAGTACTCGTCAATATCTATAAAAATATAAAATAATCATGAGGATTAATCGTAAAATTATGAGGCATTTTTCATAAGGAAATTAAAGCAAGAAACAGCTCTTCGGTGACTATAATTATAATACAGTAGTTTATGCATTAAAATTTACCTTGACATCCTTTTGGAAGATAAGGGTTTCCTTCACAAGCAACGATACCCTTGACCATTTCCGTAACAAAGACAAGTGGTATTTTTCTTCACCCTTGTGAGAGGATGAGTTTACAATAGCTTCTTGAATTACCCATTCATCAAAACATTTGATTTTACAATCCTTTCTGGGTGAAGAGTAGACTGCCAGAAATGTGATATATTGGAATTCTCGTCTGTTAAACTTGCATAATCACACTGATTGAACTCTAAAATATCGCTGTTACTGTGACTGGATATCCTCGTCAGAGTGATATTTAATATTTTGAGACTTCTGGGAAAAAGAGTCTGGCAGCACCCAATGCCTGAGCAAGAATCTCCTGCTATATTCAGTGTTGATTTATTCTCAAAGTCCAAACTGACGGAGCCACAGAAACTCTAAAAAGTACTTCCCCCGTTAGTAATGCCGGCCAACGTATCAACCCTAAAGCTGTCGGGTGTCTGAAAATCTGAAAGGGCCTCCTCCCAGGCTAATATTTTGGTTAAAAACCCTCCCTGGAACCAAACCTGACTCGTCATAGCAGCGGTAAGCTGCGCCAGTACTGGCGACTAGGATGCCTTCTTCCAGAGACATTGAGAATAACAATATTTATTTTCTTCCTGGAATAAATAAATAAATGAGAGTTAGTTAGAATTTTTATTTATTGTTTTTTCTATCTCTAGTTTTGTGCCAAATCTCATTCAGGCTACGTACGAAGGCAATAAACCCCGCAAATTACTCAAAAAGAGAGCAGAACTGCAGAAGAAAACAAGCAAGAAACCCAGAACATAAAACCCAAAATCGTGCGATTAAGTTGCTTTGCAGGTTGAAGTTTCGCTGCTTTCCTTGTTTATTTTCTACCCCAACTCATGGGCAGTCAAAAATCAGCAACAAGAAATATGAGGGAAAAAAAAAGACCGATGTAACTATATTCAAAGAATAATGCTACAATGAATAATGTCCAAGTAAGCATTTCATGGATTCGAAAACTTAATAGTGTAACAAAACGATGGTGAACTTTTTTTTTTTTTTTAAGTAATGCCATATTTGCAAAATTTGTATATAAATGTTGTTAATGTAAAAAATATTAATTTTATGTGCAAAATTTGTATATAAATATTGTTAATGTAAAAAATATTAATTTTATGTACAAACTTTGTAAATATAACATTATTATGAGTTTTTTTAAATCTGCATACGAAGTATTAGAGATGAAAAGTTAAATTTGAAGTAGAGAATGCTATTTTGAGAATTAAAGGAGTTTAATGAGAAAATAATATTAAATTAAAATTTTTAATAGGACGAACTTGAGAGACGAAGAGATATAAGGGTCGAAGTGTTTAAAAGTAATGGCCGAATAAAACTATTGAATATTAAACTTAAGCTTACTCAATTTGGATTTTATATAAGATTTGAGGTTATTCAATTTTCTATCATGCAACTTGTGCTTTGAAACCCACTTAAGATTTTCTATTGAAAGAGTATTATTTTTATTTATATTTCTTTTCAAAATCATTCTATATAAACCTATATGAAAGAAAGATAGTGAATGAAAAATTGTTATTTATTTTTATTTTTTTATCATCCTATACATTCAACAAATTGAATATTTCATCGACTTTAAGCCAATTAAAATACCAAAGTGGCTGTAAAACAAGTGGATCTCAAAAGTCTTATCTCTGGTGAGTACGAGTATCCAACTTGACATTTTTAAGAGGGTCTTGTAATTATTAATACCCAACTAGAGACGTCCGTCGGTCTGGGTATTCGAGTCTAGCAGCACAAGTATTTTCGAAGCAATGATCTTCCATCATATTCATAAACTACCAAATTAAAAAAAAAAAAAAAAAAGGTAGTATTGGTGGATTTGTCTGTTTTCATTTATTAAATAATTAATGTGTGTGCGCGTTTTGACACAATTTTTGGTTCGTTGAATCCAAATATTTCTATAAGTTACTCGATTGCTTATATATATAAGCAACTTCCATTGTCGTCGTCAATTTGCAGTGTTGACAATTTGTAACTTATAACACCCTTAATCAATCGAGTCAATGACCCCAAAGTCTTGATCCTTTAATTTCAATTATCTAAATATTTGGATTCGACAAATCAAAAATTATGTCAAAACACACACACACACACATATATATAAGCTACTTCCAATGTCATTTTCAATTGGCTTGTTTTCATTTTGTAACTTATAAAACCATTAATCATCGAGTCAATGACCCCAATGTCCTAACCCTTTAATTTCAATATATAGATGCAGATGCATTAATTGCATACTCCAAGATCTAAAGTTTGTTCTGTTGTTAATTTCTTGCGAAAATCTTTTTTTTTTTATTGTTTTGTGTGAATCATCGACAGTACTTTTAGGTTGGGACCACCTAAGTAAGCAGTTGACTTTGGTAAAACTCGGAAATTGCAACCAAGTTGTCCATGAGACTCCTTTTAGGACCAATTCATCATCTTTTGTCTTATATATCACTCTATATTTTGGTAAATATCAAGAAATTATTCGACAATATGAGGGGCGATAATGAAATTTTACCAATAATTATTCACAATGATGGCAGAAGAAAAAGTCAATAGCCTATTAATTAATTTAATTACATATATTAATAATAATAACAATAAGAAAATAGTCACTGTTCTCAAATCCAACTGGCATTCTAGTTGGTCTCATTATCTTACTTACAAGTGTGTTAGCTAAAATTAATTATTGCAAGATGTTAAGTGAGGCTTGTGATATGTTCAAAAGGTCATCAATTAAGCATATATATACTTTTCAAAGCCTTCATCATTTTAGCATTTATCAATACTATTTGGCAAGGTCTGCAGAGAAGTTCGAGAATGGAAATGAATCGGGAATTTTGGGTTCTTTGGCTCATGATGATGCTGTTGTCGTGGCCAACAACAAGCTCTAATAACATCGTAAAAGATGGTTGCCAAGACAAGTGTGGAAATGTAAATGTTCCATTTCCGTATGGCATAGACGACCTCAAATGTGCCATGGACAAAAACTTCCTGCTAACATGCAACCGCAATCATAGTCCATACCAGCTGATCCTTGGGCAAAATATAGTTGTTGTCAACATATCAGTGGAAGAAGGCACCATGATCGCCAGCATCCCCGCAGCGAGGAGATGCTACAATGAACAGGGAGTGTTGCCCAACAATCCTGATTCTGATCGGTCTATCAAACTAGGTGGTGGCCCATTCAGGTTTTCTGACACCCGAAACAAACTCACTGCTTTCGGGTGTGATACGATCGCAACAGTGACTAACCAGGAAGGGAATTTTACAAGTATCTGCGACTCCTTCTGCTCATCTAATGAGTCTATGAACAAGACAGGTGATTCATGCTCAGGCATTGGTTGCTGCCAGACTCCGTTACCCAAAAGTCTAAAGTCAGTAATATATAGACTTCGTAGCATAAGAAATCACACGGAAAATGTTTGGAAGTTCAATAGCTGTGATTACGCATTCCTAGCAGATGAGGGTGTTGATATCTCAGTGTTGCGGGACGACACGCGTGACCCAAGTAAGAATGTAACTTCAAATGTTACGATTGAGTGGGTGGTTAAGGAAGAGAAATGCGACATAGCAAAGTTAAATGAATCCGCTTATGCTTGTGGCCAGAACGCCGATTGTTCCTATTCAGAAAATGGCGAAGGATATCGTTGCTTATGCAAGCAAGGATTTGAGGGAAACACCTATAAGGCATTCGGATGTCAAGGTATGAGTTTCAACATCTTTTTATTTAAGTGTCTTTATAACCCCCTCTTAAAAGTTCCCTTGATCGTTAATTTATCTAATAATTGACCATATTTGACAGACATTGATGAGTGCAAACAACCAGAGAAGTACGAATGTCATGGTACCTGCAAGAACACCAAAGGAGATTACACATGCAGCTGTCCACTTGGCATGCAAGGCAATGGTAAACGCAGTTGTCAAGGATTTCGAATCACCACAATTGCTGCAGGTACGTAATTATATTTATCCTTTTTCAGAATTTCTTTGTGTTAATTTGTATTAGCTAGCTTATAATCACTCTTTAATTCCTGCTACATTTTCAATAATAGATAAGGCAGACCCAGATTTGTGAATATTATTCTGTTTGACAACTCTTTGACGACATAAAAAGAATTTGAGGCCATCACTGCTTAATATATGTCAGAGATATTTTTATTTTCTAACAAACATATCATTGTTTTACTATATCTCTTGTTACTCTGAGCTTAAAGATTGGGATTTCAGTTTTATAGTACTTTATCAGCGTGTAAGATTTTAGTTTCCGTTACCAGAGTGAGGAATAACGTAACGTCAGGGGTAGTTTGTGTTATTTCATAAACTTCAGGAGGATTTTTAATTATAAAGGAGTTGTCATAACATGACATCGTGTGTCTTAATCAGGGCACACTTTAAACTAGAAGAGTGTGTATTTTGATTAAAAAAAATATATTTTTTTTAATTTGTGTTTATCATTACAAATGCATGGAAATATGTGTGTTTAAACAAAAATACACATATTTCCACAGTTTAACGTAGGGCACACTTCAGAGGTTTGATAAAACTTTTTTTGTTAGAACTATCCCAACCAGTACATCCACATGAGAAAATGTTTAAGTTTTGCTACTGACGAAAAAGCTTAATTGGGTTTAAGCATGTAAATATTTTGATTATCTGGATATTGAAAAGATGAAAGAATCTAGCTAAAAAGCTAGTTGTGTCGCATACCATCTGATTTCTTTTTCTTTTTTTTGCCTGCATATATACGCAGTGATTGGAGCCATAACTTTTGTTGTGATTATTGGAGTATTGACTGTTATTGCATGCAAGCAACGAAGAAAGGAGAAGAATTTCTTAAAAAATGGGGGTATGGTATTGCAACACCAACGTGTGAGGATCTTCCGCGAGGCAGAGCTCGCAAAAGCTACCAAAGATTATGATAGCAGCCACTTTCTTGGTGAAGGTGGTTTTGGCTCTGTTTACAAAGGAGTTTTACCGGATCATACTCAAGTTGCAGTCAAGAAGCCTAAAGACGTGGAAAAGACTCGGATGAATCAAGAATTCCAACATGAAATTGGCGTTGTTTCACAAGTGAACCATAAGAATGTGGTCAAACTCCTGGGCCTGTGTTTGGAAACCAAAGTTCCAATGTTAGTATATGAATTCATTTCCAATGGCACTCTGTTCCATCATATCCATGACAAGAAGTCAAAAATTTTTAGAACATGGCAAGACCGTTTGAGGGTAGCTACAGAAATTGCACTTGCACTTGACTACTTTCATTCTTTAGCAGACCCTCCAATCATTCATGGAGATGTAAAATCAAGCAACATACTCTTGGATGATAACGGTACTGCAAAAGTGTCTGATTTTGGGACTTCAGTATTGATTTCGCCGGGCCAAAATCTTTTGGTCACACACGTACAAGGAACTCTTGGTTACTTGGATCCTGAATATCTAATGACATTTATCTTAACGGTAAAGAGTGATGTATATAGCTTTGGGGTTGTGCTTGTGGAGCTGTTAACAGGGGTCAAGCCTGGCACTCAAATGGTGTCGGGAAGGAAGATTAATACCGTCCAATATTTTGTCTCCTCAGTAGAGAACAATATGCTTTCTCAAGTTCTAGGATTTGAAGTGGCTGACGAAGGTGAAATGGAAGAAATAGAAATTGTGGCTGAGCTTGCAAAGAGATGCTTAAGTAGCAGCGGCGAAACAAGGCCAACAATGAAGGACGTCGCAGAGGAGCTTAGCAGGTTGAAGAAGCTGCATCACAATCTTTGGGCTCAGCAGAACAGTGAAGAGACCGAGCACTTATTAGGCGAATCATCATACTCCAATGTTAATGCTCATCCAGACACTCAAACTAGTATAACACTTGAAATTGATCAGGACTATAGTGACAGCATTTGATATTGCTATCCGTTAATGTTTCATTCAAAACGTATTTGATGTCTCTTCTTACATAGCATTCATGTATCCACAAATAAGTCCAGGTCCAGAAGTAGCTAGCCTAACAATACTTCTATGTATCCAGCAGCTATTTCTGCTTTAACTCGTACAATTTTTACAAGCAATGCATGGTAGCTAGCTGTCAAATAATTATTCAAATATTTATTCAATAAGCGTAAACAAGGCAAATTTTTAGTGGATTATAATATACATATTTGTGTCTTTTATGCTTATATTTCTCCACCAAAATCAATAAAAATCGCTAGCAATTCAGACATGAAGTGTGTACAAAGATTTCAACTATGCATCATTACGTGAAACAAGTAAGAAAATGAGGGTCTTGTTGCAATCGACGACTAGTAAATTAAGTAAGCAGATTGGTTGAGCAAATAATTCAACATCTAAGCTAAGATTAATATTTCTTGATCCATAATAATTAACTAAATTAAACTAGTCTCATGTCCTATTAGTTGAACTATCACATCCAAGTCAAACTGCATCGGCCAAGAACTGGCCGGTGGCCACACGCTTCAAAAGCTTATAGGATTGAAAGGGATAAGAAATAAGTAAGCACATGATCATAGCTCATTAATCAACTGGCATTCATGAACTGTTGAACTTAGCAAGCCAAGACCACTTTTAAGTACTGTGATCAGTTGTTATTATCGCATGATCAATTCATCAAACAAAAGAAAAGAAATGCATTAAAATGATCATGTGAAACAATTAACCTTTACTGTTCAAAATAATATCTAACAAGAGTTCTTAATCTTCGAAAACAAGTACAGTTATTGCACGAAAACATTCAACCGAAGAAACAGGAACTAGTTCACATGATACATAGACAAAAGTGAAAGGGATGTTAGATTGCAATCTTTGTTTTAACTTTGACCCGTTAGACCTTGAATTGACACAAGAAGGAGAAAGTTTTCTCAAGAAAATTGTACGGTAAACCACTTATATTTCACGTGTGTCGATTCATAATTGTATATTACATAAACACGATCGTGCCATGTAATTTACGCATCTTAAAACTTTGTGAGATTGAGATTAAGTGATACAATAATAAATGCAAAGGAGTGTTAAATTTATCGTCGTCATATAACTTAAATTATATAATATGATGTTACAGTCTATATAACCTGATGTTATTAGAGGAAGAAAAATAAAAAAGGACGATAAATGTTAGTCTTTAATAAGATTTTATTATGTAAATTATCACATGATATTGTAGGGTTTAAGTTATATGAAATTTATAGATTTTGTTACAGTACAGTTGTTATATCTATATAGTAATTGTATATTTTATGTAAAAATCGTAAATACATTATAAAAGTCTTAAACGAATAAATAAAAGTTGTATATAAAAAAAATCGTAAATGAAAAACTTGTAAAAATATAAATAATTTTTTTATTTATTTACGATTTTTAAATATATATTTATAATTTTTATATACTACAGTAAAATTACTGTATGGATACATATGTATAGTAAGATGACTCCGAAACTTTTAAGTATTACTAATTAATACTGAAATAATAGATATTTTCTGAACTTATGTACTGAGTTGACGTGAAGGATTCTTATTGGCCGCGGGTCGGACACCAGGAAAAAGGTTCTTGGTTGGTGGCTGCAGAGTAGAGGTCCAACTGTTGTGGACCGTGGTCGACACGTGCCTTGAGCTCCAACAAACAAAAATAGTACACGCAAGCAACTTAAACTTCCCATTTTCAGCCACTTTCGAAAACCTCATTGGACAGGACCGTCACCGCGATTCACAGAATCTCTTTATTCTCACCGCCCCTTGACCTACCGAGCCCTAAAATTGAGCTCGATTATTGAACGCTCCTGCATCCAACTAAGCCTACGAACTCGAACCGAAATGTCTGAGAAGTTTTCGCCTACGCTAAGAATCGGGGATCTCAGCGATTTTATTGCGCCATCACAGAACTGCGTGGTTTCCCTTAAAAAGGCCACCGGCAGAAACCCTGATAGACCTCAGGTAAAGCACGAATTTTGAGCACTGATTTTATTAGGAATACCCTTTTTTTTAATTTTTCAATTTGTTTTGGTTTGGTTAAGGTTGCAAGTTCTCCTAAACAGCAAAAAGAAGCAGTGAAAATATCGCTCAAGGATTGCTTAGCTTGCAGGTAATTTGCTTTCTTCATTTATTGTTTTATGCATTTTTTTTTCATTTTTTTATTTTTGCTGGATAAAAGTACTAAAATTATGATGTTTTTGGAGCTGTGTAGTGGATGCATAACGTCAGCGGAGACCGTAATGCTTGAGAAGCAAAGTTTGGATGAGTTCTTATCTAATATTAATAAAGGAAAGGCGGTCATTGTTTCTCTGTCTCCACAGTCTCGAGCTTCTCTTGCTGTTCATTTTGGCCTTTCTCCAATTCAGGTCCAACTTATCATTTCAAATTTTTATTTATCTACTTTTTTCTGTTTGTCACGGTTGAGAATGATATCACTGTAGAATTTGAGCAATTTTTTTTTTCCTTTTTCAAGCTATGATGATGTTAAGAAATCAGAATTGAAGTATGTCATGTGAATTTGGTCCATATCTGTTAATACTTTTTGAGTTTGTTAATGATTATTATTATGCAAAAGCTCTGTATTCGAGTGTGAAAGTGTTATGTGGTCGTAACAATAGCAAGTTCTTTTCTAATTTTCAGGTTTTCAAGAAACTCACAACATTTTTGAAGTCTTTGGGAGCAAAGGCTGTATTTGATACAAGTTGCAGTAGAGACATTACACTTATTGAAACTTGTAATGAGTTTATCACTCGGTACAAACAGAGTCAAGGATCTCATGACGAAAGCAGTAAATCACCCCTGCCCATGCTCTCATCGTCTTGCCCTGGTATGTTAGTTAACTATATGATTAACTTCTTTCACATTAAAAGCCAAAATAGCTTATTTGGGATTGCATGATGTGCAAAGTTACCCAAACAAACACGCACATGAATGCATAAACACCTACATAGAAGGATTTGAGATATGGAGGTTGAGTGAGAGAGAGAGAGAGATAGGGTGCAGGTGATGTTTTAGACAGCACAAGCTGTGCCAACCCAAGGCATGGGTCAAGCTGTGTGGCCTTTGCTTCAAACTGATAGTATAGAAGTTTGAATCCTCTCACTACCACCTACGTAGGGCATTATATATTTCATGGGTTTTTTTAACTGCTAACGGTTGTAGAGTTTAGCAGGAGTCCTGGTGTCTGACTTATTGCAACCAAGGGGTGTCTGGACATGGGAAGGAAAAATAAAGTTGTTTCAGACAGCATTCTTAGAAACCTTTAGTGGTTTTTTGGAGCTCTGTCAAACGATGAATCATATGTTAGAAGTATGTTACATGTTTTCTTTCCTTGATTGTAGGCTGGATATGCTATGCTGAAAAACAACTTGGATCTTATATTCTGCCTTATATATCTTCTGTGAAGAGTCCCCAGCAAACAATTGGAGCTACCATTAAATATCATATATGCCAAAAATTGGGTCTCAGGTAAGTATTTCCTTTTAAAATATTACTCATATTATTGGAGCCATTATAGTTATTTAAGGCACATCAGATGTATGAGTTTGATGATAACGGACATTAAATTGTGCTAAACTTCAATTTAAGGGGGAATATAAATAGTTGTAAAACACTCTGGCACTTGGTAGTACCTATCTTGTCTAGGTTAATGTAAGTCAATGATTTGACTTGTGAATACTTGTTTCATAGGCCAGATGAGATTTACCATGTGACTGTGATGCCTTGTTATGATAAGAAGCTGGAGGCTGCTAGGGATGACTTCATCTTCCAAATGGAATCTCAGGAAGAAACCTGTAAGAATGAAGGAGTTAAGATCGTAGAGGTTGATTCGGTCTTGACATCTGGAGAAATATTAGATTTGATACAGGTGAGATGAAGGTTTTTTTTTTTGTAGTAATGCAAGTAACAGTCTAATTGCTGCATTTTCCTTTTCTTTTTTTGTGAAATGTAATTCTAATACAAGTTTTTTATTTTTTTATGTCGACTTTGCAGTTAAAAGAAATAGAGTTCAATGCGTTAGAGGAATCTCCTCTGGATAGAATGTAAGAATCAAAATAACTTGTATCAGGTTCCTCCAACGTGCCATTTACATTTCTGATTAGAATTAGAATCTGATTTGACCTTCCTGCAGGTTGACAAATGTTGATGAAGAAGGACATCTTTATGGTGTCCCTGGAAGCTCTGGAGGTTATGCAGAAACAGTTTTCCGTAATGCTGCTAAAACACTCTTTGGAAGAGAAATTGAAGGCGAACTGGACTTCAAAACCATAAGAAGTGCTGATTTCCAAGAGGTGGCTTTGGAAGTAAGTTCTATTTTTTAATTTGGTGCCATCTTCTTCGCACATGAGATGCCATATTGATGCATAATGAACTATAGACATGTATAAGGTCCAAGGGGAAACAGTGATCAAAAGTTCTAGGATATATTTGTGTATTGCATGTTATATAATATAACATTTTATTTTAACAACCATTTTAACATTTTGTTCCATGTCATAACAGGTGGATGGGAAAACTGTGTTGAAATTTGCACTATGCTATGGCTTCAGGAACCTTCAAAACGTTGTTAGGAAAGTGAAACTGCAAAAATGCGATTATCATTTTGTGGAGGTTATGGCTTGTCCTTCAGGTCAATGATTCCTCTTCTCTATTTTTTTTAATTATTTATTTTTATTCGTTTTGAATTTCAGGCTTAAACTATGATTCACGGGAATTTAATGCAAATGTATAAATTACACAGGTTGCTTGAACGGTGGGGGTCAGATCAAGCCAAAGCCAGGGCAATCTCCAAAGGATTTGATTCAGGCCTTAGAAAGCATATATATGGAAAATGTAAGTATTCATCCGTTGTCCAGGACTAATTGTCGTAATGACTCATTGCCTTCTTGGGTTTGTTTCTTGTTAAAATTAGAAGGCGGAGTTGAGAATGAACTGTTAGTTCCTCAAATTGGTTAGTGAAATGCATGAGCACTATTAGTAAACGACGTTGTTGGCTGTGATCAGCCTACTGACTAGACTATTATCTATTTAGCTCAGCATTGGAATTCAAATGAGGCTTATAGTGTAGTTACCCGCCAATTTGTTTCGGTGGATTCTTCAGGCCTGTATGCTTGGAGATAGGTGGCTTTAGGATTTAGGTTTCAATTCCTTATCATTTGTTGTTGTAGTTTTTGGAGCAGATAATTAGGAATAGGTTTCTATTTATTGATTCTCTTCTTATTATTGCGACATTATTTATAATGTATTAGTCAGCGACTGGCTGGTGGCATCACACAATAATGCATGAAGGTCTTAGATGCCTTAGCGGATGTAATGATTCCACTCTGTTGAGGCATTTCCCAATTGTTAGTTGGAAGTGAAAGATAAGCTTATGAAATTGTAATTTGCCACTTCATTATAGTCTGAATTACTTGAATGATAGTTCTGAAACACAACACTTCCAAGGATTATGACGTATGCTACAGAAATCCAAACTCTAAAGATCTATTTTTTTGTCTTTTAAACTTTTATATCCCATTTGAACGTGTAGTTGCTACTATGTTTTAACGTGATTTTTCTCTAACAAATAATAGGTGTTGGTAGCTGATCCTTTTAAGAATCCTCTTGTGAAAAGCTTATATGACGAGTGGCTTGAGCAACCAGGGTCTGAGAAAGCTAAGCGGCACATGCACACGGAATATCATCCTGTGGTAAAAAGTATTACAGCTCAGCTGCACAATTGGTAAAGCAGTTGTGGTTCCAATTTCGAATCCTACACAGTTTTGGAACCTTGGCCACCATGCCCTCTCAAAGGCATTGTAGAGATTTCGGACATGACATTTCATCCACAATGGCCCATATTGCTTCTCCATCCCTCATGGGATTGCATTTCAGGGGCGTCCAATTTTGATAGGGTACACATATGCTATTTTTTTAACCATTTTCAATCATGTACATTCCCTATAATATAATTTGTTACAGATACAAGAAAAAATTGATTGATTGGGTACCTATGCCCCATTGGTTTTTTTTTCTTTTCTTTTTTTCTTTTTTCTTCTTTTTTCTTTTTTCTTTTTTTTTTTTTGGGTTAACAATCCAAATAAAGTTCCCTCATTCATGTATATGTCATTTGTTTCGGAAACTGTCATTCTCATTTTGTAATATCGAACAGGTTTTGGAGAATGGTGGTGCCTGCTTTTGAAACGAAATAAAATTTGTTGTATGTTTTGACATAAGTGAAATAATGGAAGCTACAAAACCTTGATTTGTATCTTTAGCGTGATGAGTTCATCGTGTTTGTGTATCTCCCAAGCTCGGTTGTTAACTATTTGTCATTGAGTTTAAACACTTATTTGAGTGGAGAAGGATGTCATTTGTCTACTTCATTATGTTATTTATGGAAAAAGAAAATCGAGAAATCAATAACCCGTTTGCGTTATGTAGTGACGGATGGGATTGGCATAACTACTTTGATTAACTATATTTAGTGTCATCGTGTTGTGCATTGAGACACCAAAAAGTCTTCAGTTTCGGACGCGTAGTATTACAAAACCAGGAGCGGAGCCCCTTGTTTTTCGCCTTTACATATGCATTAATTGGTAAATAATCGACTACTCAGAGCCACTACGTTTATCAATCTTATAATCTGCGGAAACGAAAAGAAAATGGTAAATTTCTTATCATATAGCAAAAATTTTCGTATTTTTGTTAATATCTCTCTTTCTTATTTTATCTTTTTCACTGCTCTGTGAGAATCTCCTTGATAAGTTAACACCTTAAGTGTTGATTTTCTTGTATGACCTCGTAACTATGATTGATCTATTTGCATGCAGTTGTTAATTCAGCTGTTCCTAGAGTCCTCTTGTAAATTTTAGTACCTTACACAAAATATGGGAATTGAATTTCATTATTGAAGGAAATGAGTTTCAATCCCAAGCAGTTTTGATAATTTATAGGCTACAGGTTTAGTGCTTCGTTATGTTTTCTTGGAAAAACTTGAATGTGATAATTTTAGGGTGGAGGTGAGAAAGCTTTATTTGTTTGTTCACTTTTAGTTCTTATTTGGTTGTCACAGACTACCTCAAAGCGCCTTGCAGGGAGGAAGATTGCAAAGTTCCAGAAAAATATTACAAAGAGAGGTTCGGTTCCTGAAACCTCAATAAAAAAAGGTTATGACGACCCAGTCGGCCCAATTCTACTTGGCTTCGTTGTCTTCGTTGTCGTTGGATCATGTATGCCTTTCTAACTTCATTAGTATCTGTGTCCTTTCAAAAGAACGAGCCATGTTGTTATTTCCACTAATTTGTTCTACTGCTAAATCAATAGAATTTGTTCTTGATGATTTTCCAGAATGTCCTGAGTCAGTTCTGAATATTATAGTTGGATACTTAAGTAGAGAACGTAGTAAAAAGATTTCTTGCTTACTATCAATCTTCCAAATTTCTTGCAAAGAAGACTTAATATCCTTTTTGGTTTGCCTAGTGAAGTTATACATTTACCTGATCCATTTCTTACTTTACTGGTTGGCAGCTCTGTTTCAGATAATTAGGACAGCTACTAGTGGTGGCATGGCCTGAGCTTGGGGAGTTCGAGGGGTAAATTGTGTAAAATGAAGTCCCCAAATCCAAAATCCGAATGGTGTGAAGGGAACTACTAATTTACCATGTTGAAAAGTAGATTAAGAGCATATTAGAAGTGTTTCCTCAGCTGAATGTTTTACAGTTTTGCTTCCCTTATGTTTGATTTATATGTTTACATCTTTTGACTAGTTCTTCGTAGACAACTAAGTCAAGGTTCAGGCATATGGTCGCCTATCAATCTGCTGTTATGGTCCTTTTTTTTTGGGTATTTT